>OX101825.2:39015651-39311158 GCA_944452925.2 Chrysolina oricalcia
ATAAAGGTCTCAGAAAACATACAGAAACGAAATTGTGTTTTATTGAGATCAATACTCATTTCATATGTGATGTTGCTTAGTAGCAAATGAACAATATCCCATGAGATTCTCAATCAAATAAACAGGTGTTTTATAAAAACTAAGCTAAATTAAAAATACATTTTGATGTTGACATTTATGGTCTGCCAATGGATAAAATTGCTTTCGCATAATCAGGGTTTTTCGCTAGTGGGCGATTATAGAACTTTGCGAAAGTTCCGTATTTTTCGGACCATCCTACAGTTTTACAAATATCTTCCACGGATATGCCCTGTCGCAGCGCTTTGAAGAAGAGCAGTGTCTAGTCGAGTGGGGTTTGAATTTTGTGGTATCAATTCCAGCCTGATCAAGTAGAGTCCTGACCCATCGACTGAGGGTTTGTTTGGTGGCGACCGAATAAGGCTTCTTGTGTGTTAGAAACAGAAAATCGTGGCCATTTCTTATATCTGTTGTTCTTTCTATGTATTGTATCAATGTATATGCGCAGCAGAGAACCGGTCTCTCTTTGTAGAATGGTATATGGAGTGTTGGTTGTGGTCGATTTATTCCGGACGTCTTAATTGGGTCCGTTATGTGAATCTGTATCTCTGTATCGGTGTTCACAATGTTGGATAACCTGATGAGGTATATCGTTTGGAGTCGACCCCCAGTAATTAGGGCTAGTAGTGTTACGAGTTTGAATGAGATTGCTTGAAGGCTGTGGGATTGAGGAAGGTTCTCTATGTGTTGTAGCAACGGTCTCGGGTCCCAAGTCGTCTCGTATCTAGGTTGAGACGGTCGTAGCTTTGATAGGCCTCTCATAAATCTTGTGAGGACAGGGTCGTTTCCAAGGTCTCTGTTGAGTATCAGAGAGAGAGCCGATTTGTGGGAATTGAAGGTCCCAAATTTGGATTGTCCTTTAGCGTATATTGACTGCAAGAATGTAAGCACATCATTGGTGGAGGCTTCGTGCGGAGAAATGGCTCGGTTTTTGCAAAAAAGTCACCACTGGCGATATGTGGAATTATACTGTTTTAGTGTGCCCTCTGATAACGAAGCTATGATTATGTCGATGGCTTCTTCCGGTATCTTCCTTATCTGGTATGCTTTCCTGATAATACTGCGGCAGCCAGGATAACCTTCGAGTACAGAGGGTGACGTTCTCTGGAAGGGGAAGACAACAGATTTGGATCAGGACCAAGAAATAATATATCGCTTTTCACAAGCTTGGTGAAAACTGGAAACCATGGTTGTGCTTGCCACCACGGGACGACCAGGATACCTGTAGCTTTTTCTTCATAGATCTTCCTAAAAATTCATAATCAAATACAATATGTAGGGATTGGTTTGTAGATGGAATGTACATTAAGCAAGCAGAGTACAGTTGTTGAGGTGTGAGAGTGAATAGTTCTTGATTGCAGCTAACATATGATCTATCAAATGTACAATTGCTTTCAAAGTACAGTGTCCCTTCTTGTCTAATATTCATTGGCCTTAAGACCACTATTGGCAATCTATTACAACCTCTACATCCATAGATGTAATCTACATTAACTGCACATGAGGCTGTTAGGACTTGCAAACTTTTAATTTCCATGTTGCCAATCATCATAGTGGCAGTCCCAAGGATTCTCTTTCTAGACATGACTAGCATGTCATCCTCTGTCATATGATATGTAATTCCAGTGTCTCTATTTGATTTAGCTAGTTGTCCTATCTTCTTGATCTTAGGCGTTGGAGCAAAACATTGAGGGCTACATGACTCAACTCTACAGACCACCTCATTGTAATTAAAAGAGGAAGTTTTGAGATCTAGTGAAACTTGATAATCACCTATCTTATCTCCCTCTGGCATGTTCAGCTCTGAAGCAACAATTGGTGTTGGCGAACCATTCACTACTATTATGTTATTATCCATGTGAGGATCTTCATGCATAAAGTTAGTTATATAGACTGGTAGTTTAGTAGATCCGAAGGCATCAATGTCTAATAATCCAGTGCTTGGATTGTTCACGTTTAACTTGCTTATAGTTGTGTAGTTCTTATACACAATCTCTAACTCAACTTCCCAGCCACTGCTTTCTTTTTTGTAGACAGTATATAAATCTCCTATTGCCATTACTATCCATTTAAAGAAAGTGCAGGAAAGTTTATGCCAACAGGTAGTGTCACATCCCAAAGCCGAGGTAAGGCATCCGTATCCAGCATGAGTGTCATTTATATCATTCGAATATCGTCCACCTTTAGTTGTATAATGGCAATTGTTATACCAACATTGTCCTGCTCCCTTGCATTCATAATACGAATCTACTAGGATCTCCCAGTCTGATGTCTTGTACATTGCTACATATTTAGTGGTTATAGAGGATGCACGAATCTTTATTGTGAAGTTATTATTCTCAATATCTCTAAAGCATATCATCTGTCCTGTTTGAATAGGGAAGGTAAACATGTTTGTCTTAACACAGTCACCATTTCTACATACTTCTCCTGCAGAGTTGATGAAGAGGTTGTTGTCACAGGCATCAATTACCTCTAATCCATTTGACAATATGAGTGCACCCATAACTGCTGCAGCTGCAGTTTTCTTTGTTATTCCATAGCTCTTCTGTTGCTTGTTGTGTTTTGCTGCTTCAGAAGGGTGTACTGTCAGGTTGGGATACAATCCAGGGGTGTTAATGTCCTTATTCTCTTTATAAGGGATACCTTGTTCTTCAGGTACATCATCATCATCACTAATGTCATAAGCAAACTTGTTAAAGTCCTTCTGCCTCTCCATTAGTTCTTCTATAATGACATTATTTATGGGAGTATTACCTTTATTTAGTTGGTACTTCTTATCTATGGTCTTCTTACTTTTTTCAATTTGTGCTGGGATTTCAATGTATGTCGGATCTGCCATCTGTGGGCTTGTACTAACAAGTTTATGGTTAGCTTTGGCCACTTTAGATTTCATTACTTCTTGAACCTTGCTTCCGTATCTACCCTTTGTCTTTTCCTTAATAAGATTTGGCCTATTGTCAGTTAGTTCAACTATGTTCTTAGTTGCTTTATACTGGGAATGAACCCTTGCACTGTGGTATTTAATTATGACCCATTCCCATATTAATTGTGATAACTGTGCCAGCTCCTTGTGGAAAACTCCTAATAATAGTCCACAAATAACCAATGCGATTATTATTCCTATAGCTATAGGGACATAATCTGTGCTACAGCTTTCAAACATCTGATTATAAGTGCAATAGATTTCTGAAGTACTTTCCTTGTTTCTAATTTATCAGATCTTCCTTCATGGGTATGGTCGCTTCGTTTCACAAAACGACAATTCTTTTCTATCACTCTCGCTCTACATGATGATTTCTTGTGTTCTTCACATTTCCAATATATCGTGTCATTGCGCTGGTATTCTTTTACATAAAAATATCCATCCAATATCATTTTTTTTGTCCAGATTGACTATTTATGTAAGACATATTTCAATATTTCGTTACCGACTCTGACATTAATTCTGAAATGTTATGTTGATTACTATAGTTATATAATCACGTTCGAATCTTTCATTTGAATGAATTTTTATATACAAGGAGTTTGATAATTATTTGATTGCGATGAAAATTAATCGAAATTATTTTAAAAGAGGAACAACGAAACCAAACCTATATATGATTCGATTAAATTGTTGTTCGATCGATTGCACTTTCGTTCAATTGATTATTCGATCGATTGATTTTCGATCAATTGATTATTCGATCATTTTATTTTTCGATCAATTGATTTTCGATCAATTGATTTTCGATCAATTGATATTCGATCAAATGATCTTCGATCAAATGATTTTCTATCAAATGAATTCGATTAAATTTCCGGCAATCTTATGTTAAATTCTCAGAAGGCTTCGCAACTGACCCAAAGAGGTTAAAGAAAAAACAATAAGATGCACTTACTTTTGAGTATGTCCATAATATTACAATTTCATCTTCTAAGGAAGGTTGTTGATAGCTTTTGGCTACCTATCTTGCTCTCTCTTCCTCTATCTTCAGCACTCTGTTAGCCAATTTTTCAGTAAAAACCATCTCGAATCAATTAGTTTTATATCCGGTTACTTGTTGAACATGTTTTATTTTCTTCTGGTGCTGAAATCTCTTCTTCTATGGCCTCGTCCCATCCTCTATCAATTGTTTCCCGCTTTCAAATGAGTCACTGTGTATATAAGTTCCGATATATTATTTTCAAAGTTTTCACACATTTTTCTTACGAAGATAACCTAAACCATCACATAAACTTGCTTCTGAAACCTGTTGCATATAGTTTACTTCCTATAATAAATTATCAACGATCAAACGAACTTACCTTCAAGTGAAGTTCGATCGTGATTATATGAGTGTCCAGTCCGAAGATATCACTTGAAATACTACGAATAAGCCCTCTGTCCCCTCTCGTAGCGCTCGTACCATAATCCATGCTAGCTCATTCTGTTCAACTAAGAACCATCACTGCAACTTGGGTTGTGGGTTGGGTGGGTAGTGATATCTTCGGACTGGCCACTCATATAATCACGATCGAACTTCACTGGAAGGTAAGTTCGTTTGATCGTTAATTATATATCGTGTCCAGTCCTCGATATCACTTGAAATACTACGTAGATGTTTAGAGATGAGAAGTTGCAGTGGGTGACATGAATAAAGGTCTCAGAAAACATACAGAAACGAAATTGTGTTTTATTGAGATCAATACTCATTTCATATGTGATGTTGCTTAGTAGCAAATGAACAATATCCCATGAGATTCTCAATCAAATAAACAGGTGTTTTATAAAAACTAAGCTAAATTAAAAATACATTTTGATGTTGACATTTATGGTCTGCCAATGGATAAAATTGCTTTCGCATAATCAGGGTTTTTCGCTAGTGGGCGATTATAGAACTTTGCGAAAGTTCCGTATTTTTCGGACCATCCTACAGTTTTACAAATATCTTCCACGGATATGCCCTGTCGCAGCGCTTTGAAGAAGAGCAGTGTCTAGTCGAGTGGGGTTTGAATTTTGTGGTATCAATTCCAGCCTGATCAAGTAGAGTCCTGACCCATCGACTGAGGGTTTGTTTGGTGGCGACCGAATAAGGCTTCTTGTGTGTTAGAAACAGAAAATCGTGGCCATTTCTTATATCTGTTGTTCTTTCTATGTATTGTATCAATGTATATGCGCAGCAGAGAACCGGTCTCTCTTTGTAGAATGGTATATGGAGTGTTGGTTGTGGTCGATTTATTCCGGACGTCTTAATTGGGTCCGTTATGTGAATCTGTATCTCTGTATCGGTGTTCACAATGTTGGATAACCTGATGAGGTATATCGTTTGGAGTCGACGCCCAGTAATTAGGGCTAGTAGTGTTACGAGTTTGAATGAGATTGCTTGAAGGCTGTGGGATTGAGGAAGGTTCTCTATGTGTTGTAGCAACGGTCTCGGGTCCCAAGTCGTCTCGTATCTAGGTTGAGACGGTCGTAGCTTTGATAGGCCTCTCATAAATCTTGTGAGGACAGGGTCGTTTCCAAGGTCTCTGTTGAGTATCAGAGAGAGAGCCGATTTGTGGGAATTGAAGGTCCCAAATTTGGATTGTCCTTTAGCGTATATTGACTGCAAGAGTGTAAGCACATCATTGGTGGAGGCTTCGTGCGGAGAAATGGCTCGGTTTTTGCAAAAAAGTCACCACTGGCGATATGTGGAATTATACTGTTTTAGTGTGCCCTCTGATAACGAAGCTATGATTATGTCGATGGCTTCTTCCGGTATCTTCCTTATCTGGTATGCTTTCCTGATAATACTGCGGCAGCCAGGATAACCTTCGAGTACAGAGGGTGACGTTCTCTGGAAGGGGAAGACAACAGATTTGGATCAGGACCAAGAAATAATATATCGCTTTTCACAAGCTTGGTGAAAACTGGAAACCATGGTTGTGCTTGCCACCACGGGACGACCAGGATACCTGTAGCTTTTTCTTCATAGATCTTCCTAAAAATTCATAATCAAATACAATATGTAGGGATTGGTTTGTAGATGGAATGTACATTAAGCAAGCAGAGTACAGTTGTTGAGGTGTGAGAGTGAATAGTTCTTGATTGCAGCTAACATATGATCTATCAAATGTACAATTGCTTTCAAAGTACAGTGTCCCTTCTTGTCTAATATTCATTGGCCTTAAGACCACTATTGGCAATCTATTACAACCTCTACATCCATAGATGTAATCTACATTAACTGCACATGAGGCTGTTAGGACTTGCAAACTTTTAATTTCCATGTTGCCAATCATCATAGTGGCAGTCCCAAGGATTCTCTTTCTAGACATGACTAGCATGTCATCCTCTGTCATATGATATGTAATTCCAGTGTCTCTATTTGATTTAGCTAGTTGTCCTATCTTCTTGATCTTAGGCGTTGGAGCAAAACATTGAGGGCTACATGACTCAACTCTACAGACCACCTCATTGTAATTAAAAGAGGAAGTTTTGAGATCTAGTGAAACTTGATAATCACCTATCTTATCTCCCTCTGGCATGTTCAGCTCTGAAGCAACAATTGGTGTTGGCGAACCATTCACTACTATTATGTTATTATCCATGTGAGGATCTTCATGCATAAAGTTAGTTATATAGACTGGTAGTTTAGTAGATCCGAAGGCATCAATGTCTAATAATCCAGTGCTTGGATTGTTCACGTTTAACTTGCTTATAGTTGTGTAGTTCTTATACACAATCTCTAACTCAACTTCCCAGCCACTGCTTTCTTTTTTGTAGACAGTATATAAATCTCCTATTGCCATTACTATCCATTTAAAGAAAGTGCAGGAAAGTGTATGCCAACAGGTAGTGTCACATCCCAAAGCCGAGGTAAGGCATCCGTATCCAGCATGAGTGTCATTTATATCATTCGAATATTGTCCACCTTTAGTTGTATAATGGCAATTGTTATACCAACATTGTCCTGCTCCCTTGCATTCATAATACGAATCTACTAGGATCTCCCAGTCTGATGTCTTGTACATTGCTACATATTTAGTGGTTATAGAGGATGCACGAATCTTTATTGTGAAGTTATTATTCTCAATATCTCTAAAGCATATCATCTGTCCTGTTTGAATAGGGAAGGTAAACATGTTTGTCTTAACACAGTCACCATTTCTACATACTTCTCCTGCAGAGTTGATGAAGAGGTTGTTGTCACAGGCATCAATTACCTCTAATCCATTTGACAATATGAGTGCACCCATAACTGCTGCAGCTGCAGTTTTCTTTGTTATTCCATAGCTCTTCTGTTGCTTGTTGTGTTTTGCTGCTTCAGAAGGGTGTACTGTCAGGTTGGGATACAATCCAGGGGTGTTAATGTCCTTATTCTCTTTATAAGGGATACCTTGTTCTTCAGGTACATCATCATCATCACTAATGTCATAAGCAAACTTGTTAAAGTCCTTCTGCCTCTCCATTAGTTCTTCTATAATGACATTATTTATGGGAGTATTACCTTTATTTAGTTGGTACTTCTTATCTATGGTCTTCTTACTTTTTTCAATTTGTGCTGGGATTTCAATGTATGTCGGATCTGCCATCTGTGGGCTTGTACTAACAAGTTTATGGTTAGCTTTGGCCACTTTAGATTTCATTACTTCTTGAACCTTGCTTCCGTATCTACCCTTTGTCTTTTCCTTAATAAGATTTGGCCTATTGTCAGTTAGTTCAACTATGTTCTTAGTTGCTTTATACTGGGAATGAACCCTTGCACTGTGGTATTTAATTATGACCCATTCCCATATTAATTGTGATAACTGTGCCAGCTCCTTGTGGAAAACTCCTAATAATAGTCCACAAATAACCAATGCGATTATTATTCCTATAGCTATAGGGACATAATCTGTGCTACAGCTTTCAAACATCTGATTATAAGTGCAATAGATTTCTGAAGTACTTTCCTTGTTTCCTTCATGGGTATGGTCGCTTCGTTTCACAAAACGACAATTCTTTTCTATCACTCTCGCTCTACATGATGATTTCTTGTGTTCTTCACATTTCCAATATATCGTGTCATTGCGCTGGTATTCTTTTACATAAAAATATCCATCCAATATCATTTTTTTTGTCCAGATTGACTATTTATGTAAGACATATTTCAATATTTCGTTACCGACTCTGACATTAATTCTGAAATGTTATGTTGATTACTATAGTTATATAATCACGTTCGAATCTTTCATTTGAATGAATTTTTATATACAAGGAGTTTGATAATTATTTGATTGCGATGAAAATTAATCGAAATTATTTTAAAAGAGGAACAACGAAACCAAACCTATATATGATTCGATTAAATTGTTGTTCGATCGATTGCACTTTCGTTCAATTGATTATTCGATCGATTGATTTTCGATCAATTGATTATTCGATCATTTTATTTTTCGATCAATTGATTTTCGATCAATTGATTTTCGATCAATTGATATTCGATCAAATGATCTTCGATCAAATGATTTTCTATCAAATGAATTCGATTAAATTTCCGGCAATCTTATGTTAAATCCTCAGAAGGCTTCGCAACTGACCCAAAGAGGTTAAAGAAAAAACAATAAGATGCACTTACTTTTGAGTATGTCCATAATATTACAATTTCATCTTCTAAGGAAGGTTGTTGATAGCTTTTGGCTACCTATCTTGCTCTCTCTTCCTCTATCTTCAGCACTCTGTTAGCCAATTTTTCAGTAAAAACCATCTCGAATCAATTAGTTTTATATCCGGTTACTTGTTGAACATGTTTTATTTTCTTCTGGTGCTGAAATCTCTTCTTCTATGGCCTCGTCCCATCCTCTATCAATTGTTTCCCGCTTTCAAATGAGTCACTGTGTATATAAGTTCCGATATATTATTTTCAAAGTTTTCACACATTTTTCTTACGAAGATAACCTAAACCATCACATAAACTTGCTTCTGAAACCTGTTGCATATAGTTTACTTCCTATAATAAATTATCAACGATCAAACGAACTTACCTTCAAGTGAAGTTCGATCGTGATTATATGAGTGTCCAGTCCGAAGATATCACTTGAAATACTACGAATAAGCCCTCTGTCCCCTCTCGTAGCGCTCGTACCATAATCCATGCTAGCTCATTCTGTTCAACTAAGAACCATCACTGCAACTTGGGTTGTGGGTTGGGTGGGTAGTGATATCTTCGGACTGGCCACTCATATAATCACGATCGAACTTCACTGGAAGGTAAGTTCGTTTGATCGTTAATTATATATCGTGTCCAGTCCTCGATATCACTTGAAATACTACGTAGATGTTTAGAGATGAGAAGTTGCAGTGGGTGACATGAATAAAGGTCTCAGAAAACATACAGAAACGAAATTGTGTTTTATTGAGATCAATACTCATTTCATATGTGATGTTGCTTAGTAGCAAATGAACAATATCCCATGAGATTCTCAATCAAATAAACAGGTGTTTTATAAAAACTAAGCTAAATTAAAAATACATTTTGATGTTGACATTTATGGTCTGCCAATGGATAAAATTGCTTTCGCATAATCAGGGTTTTTCGCTAGTGGGCGATTATAGAACTTTGCGAAAGTTCCGTATTTTTCGGACCATCCTACAGTTTTACAAATATCTTCCACGGATATGCCCTGTCGCAGCGCTTTGAAGAAGAGCAGTGTCTAGTCGAGTGGGGTTTGAATTTTGTGGTATCAATTCCAGCCTGATCAAGTAGAGTCCTGACCCATCGACTGAGGGTTTGTTTGGTGGCGACCGAATAAGGCTTCTTGTGTGTTAGAAACAGAAAATCGTGGCCATTTCTTATATCTGTTGTTCTTTCTATGTATTGTATCAATGTATATGCGCAGCAGAGAACCGGTCTCTCTTTGTAGAATGGTATATGGAGTGTTGGTTGTGGTCGATTTATTCCGGACGTCTTAATTGGGTCCGTTATGTGAATCTGTATCTCTGTATCGGTGTTCACAATGTTGGATAACCTGATGAGGTATATCGTTTGGAGTCGACCCCCAGTAATTAGGGCTAGTAGTGTTACGAGTTTGAATGAGATTGCTTGAAGGCTGTGGGATTGAGGAAGGTTCTCTATGTGTTGTAGCAACGGTCTCGGGTCCCAAGTCGTCTCGTATCTAGGTTGAGACGGTCGTAGCTTTGATAGGCCTCTCATAAATCTTGTGAGGACAGGGTCGTTTCCAAGGTCTCTGTTGAGTATCAGAGAGAGAGCCGATTTGTGGGAATTGAAGGTCCCAAATTTGGATTGTCCTTTAGCGTATATTGACTGCAAGAATGTAAGCACATCATTGGTGGAGGCTTCGTGCGGAGAAATGGCTCGGTTTTTGCAAAAAAGTCACCACTGGCGATATGTGGAATTATACTGTTTTAGTGTGCCCTCTGATAACGAAGCTATGATTATGTCGATGGCTTCTTCCGGTATCTTCCTTATCTGGTATGCTTTCCTGATAATACTGCGGCAGCCAGGATAACCTTCGAGTACAGAGGGTGACGTTCTCTGGAAGGGGAAGACAACAGATTTGGATCAGGACCAAGAAATAATATATCGCTTTTCACAAGCTTGGTGAAAACTGGAAACCATGGTTGTGCTTGCCACCACGGGACGACCAGGATACCTGTAGCTTTTTCTTCATAGATCTTCCTAAAAATTCATAATCAAATACAATATGTAGGGATTGGTTTGTAGATGGAATGTACATTAAGCAAGCAGAGTACAGTTGTTGAGGTGTGAGAGTGAATAGTTCTTGATTGCAGCTAACATATGATCTATCAAATGTACAATTGCTTTCAAAGTACAGTGTCCCTTCTTGTCTAATATTCATTGGCCTTAAGACCACTATTGGCAATCTATTACAACCTCTACATCCATAGATGTAATCTACATTAACTGCACATGAGGCTGTTAGGACTTGCAAACTTTTAATTTCCATGTTGCCAATCATCATAGTGGCAGTCCCAAGGATTCTCTTTCTAGACATGACTAGCATGTCATCCTCTGTCATATGATATGTAATTCCAGTGTCTCTATTTGATTTAGCTAGTTGTCCTATCTTCTTGATCTTAGGCGTTGGAGCAAAACATTGAGGGCTACATGACTCAACTCTACAGACCACCTCATTGTAATTAAAAGAGGAAGTTTTGAGATCTAGTGAAACTTGATAATCACCTATCTTATCTCCCTCTGGCATGTTCAGCTCTGAAGCAACAATTGGTGTTGGCGAACCATTCACTACTATTATGTTATTATCCATGTGAGGATCTTCATGCATAAAGTTAGTTATATAGACTGGTAGTTTAGTAGATCCGAAGGCATCAATGTCTAATAATCCAGTGCTTGGATTGTTCACGTTTAACTTGCTTATAGTTGTGTAGTTCTTATACACAATCTCTAACTCAACTTCCCAGCCACTGCTTTCTTTTTTGTAGACAGTATATAAATCTCCTATTGCCATTACTATCCATTTAAAGAAAGTGCAGGAAAGTTTATGCCAACAGGTAGTGTCACATCCCAAAGCCGAGGTAAGGCATCCGTATCCAGCATGAGTGTCATTTATATCATTCGAATATCGTCCACCTTTAGTTGTATAATGGCAATTGTTATACCAACATTGTCCTGCTCCCTTGCATTCATAATACGAATCTACTAGGATCTCCCAGTCTGATGTCTTGTACATTGCTACATATTTAGTGGTTATAGAGGATGCACGAATCTTTATTGTGAAGTTATTATTCTCAATATCTCTAAAGCATATCATCTGTCCTGTTTGAATAGGGAAGTTAAACATGTTTGTCTTAACACAGTCACCATTTCTACATACTTCTCCTGCAGAGTTGATGAAGAGGTTGTTGTCACAGGCATCAATTACCTCTAATCCATTTGACAATATGAGTGCACCCATAACTGCTGCAGCTGCAGTTTTCTTTGTTATTCCATAGCTCTTCTGTTGCTTGTTGTGTTTTGCTGCTTCAGAAGGGTGTACTGTCAGGTTGGGATACAATCCAGGGGTGTTAATGTCCTTATTCTCTTTATAAGGGATACCTTGTTCTTCAGGTACATCATCATCATCACTAATGTCATAAGCAAACTTGTTAAAGTCCTTCTGCCTCTCCATTAGTTCTTCTATAATGACATTATTTATGGGAGTATTACCTTTATTTAGTTGGTACTTCTTATCTATGGTCTTCTTACTTTTTTCAATTTGTGCTGGGATTTCAATGTATGTCGGATCTGCCATCTGTGGGCTTGTACTAACAAGTTTATGGTTAGCTTTGGCCACTTTAGATTTCATTACTTCTTGAACCTTGCTTCCGTATCTACCCTTTGTCTTTTCCTTGATAAGATTTGGCCTATTGTCAGTTAGTTCAACTATGTTCTTAGTTGCTTTATACTGGGAATGAACCCTTGCACTGTGGTATTTAATTATGACCCATTCCCATATTAATTGTGATAACTGTGCCAGCTCCTTGTGGAAAACTCCTAATAATAGTCCACAAATAACCAATGCGATTATTATTCCTATAGCTATAGGGACATAATCTGTGCTACAGCTTTCAAACATCTGATTATAAGTGCAATAGATTTCTGAAGTACTTTCCTTGTTTCTAATTTATCAGATCTTCCTTCATGGGTATGGTCGCTTCGTTTCACAAAACGACAATTCTTTTCTATCACTCTCGCTCTACATGATGATTTCTTGTGTTCTTCACATTTCCAATATATCGTGTCATTGCGCTGGTATTCTTTTACATAAAAATATCCATCCAATATCATTTTTTTTGTCCAGATTGACTATTTATGTAAGACATATTTCAATATTTCGTTACCGACTCTGACATTAATTCTGAAATGTTATGTTGATTACTATAGTTATATAATCACGTTCGAATCTTTCATTTGAATGAATTTTTATATACAAGGAGTTTGATAATTATTTGATTGCGATGAAAATTAATCGAAATTATTTTAAAAGAGGAACAACGAAACCAAACCTATATATGATTCGATTAAATTGTTGTTCGATCGATTGCACTTTCGTTCAATTGATTATTCGATCGATTGATTTTCGATCAATTGATTATTCGATCATTTTATTTTTCGATCAATTGATTTTCGATCAATTGATTTTCGATCAATTGATATTCGATCAAATGATCTTCGATCAAATGATTTTCTATCAAATGAATTCGATTAAATTTCCGGCAATCTTATGTTAAATTCTCAGAAGGCTTCGCAACTGACCCAAAGAGGTTAAAGAAAAAACAATAAGATGCACTTACTTTTGAGTATGTCCATAATATTACAATTTCATCTTCTAAGGAAGGTTGTTGATAGCTTTTGGCTACCTATCTTGCTCTCTCTTCCTCTATCTTCAGCACTCTGTTAGCCAATTTTTCAGTAAAAACCATCTCGAATCAATTAGTTTTATATCCGGTTACTTGTTGAACATGTTTTATTTTCTTCTGGTGCTGAAATCTCTTCTTCTATGGCCTCGTCCCATCCTCTATCAATTGTTTCCCGCTTTCAAATGAGTCACTGTGTATATAAGTTCCGATATATTATTTTCAAAGTTTTCACACATTTTTCTTACGAAGATAACCTAAACCATCACATAAACTTGCTTCTGAAACCTGTTGCATATAGTTTACTTCCTATAATAAATTATCAACGATCAAACGAACTTACCTTCAAGTGAAGTTCGATCGTGATTATATGAGTGTCCAGTCCGAAGATATCACTTGAAATACTACGAATAAGCCCTCTGTCCCCTCTCGTAGCGCTCGTACCATAATCCATGCTAGCTCATTCTGTTCAACTAAGAACCATCACTGCAACTTGGGTTGTGGGTTGGGTGGGTAGTGATATCTTCGGACTGGCCACTCATATAATCACGATCGAACTTCACTGGAAGGTAAGTTCGTTTGATCGTTAATTATATATCGTGTCCAGTCCTCGATATCACTTGAAATACTACGTAGATGTTTAGAGATGAGAAGTTGCAGTGGGTGACATGAATAAAGGTCTCAGAAAACATACAGAAACGAAATTGTGTTTTATTGAGATCAATACTCATTTCATATGTGATGTTGCTTAGTAGCAAATGAACAATATCCCATGAGATTCTCAATCAAATAAACAGGTGTTTTATAAAAACTAAGCTAAATTAAAAATACATTTTCATGTTGACATTTATGGTCTGCCAATGGATAAAATTGCTTTCGCATAATCAGGGTTTTTCGCTAGTGGGCGATTATAGAACTTTGCGAAAGTTCCGTATTTTTCGGACCATCCTACAGTTTTACAAATATCTTCCACGGATATGCCCTGTCGCAGCGCTTTGAAGAAGAGCAGTGTCTAGTCGAGTGGGGTTTGAATTTTGTGGTATCAATTCCAGCCTGATCAAGTAGAGTCCTGACCCATCGACTGAGGGTTTGTTTGGTGGCGACCGAATAAGGCTTCTTGTGTGTTAGAAACAGAAAATCGTGGCCATTTCTTATATCTGTTGTTCTTTCTATGTATTGTATCAATGTATATGCGCAGCAGAGAACCGGTCTCTCTTTGTAGAATGGTATATGGAGTGTTGGTTGTGGTCGATTTATTCCGGACGTCTTAATTGGGTCCGTTATGTGAATCTGTATCTCTGTATCGGTGTTCACAATGTTGGATAACCTGATGAGGTATATCGTTTGGAGTCGACCCCCAGTAATTAGGGCTAGTAGTGTTACGAGTTTGAATGAGATTGCTTGAAGGCTGTGGGATTGAGGAAGGTTCTCTATGTGTTGTAGCAACGGTCTCGGGTCCCAAGTCGTCTCGTATCTAGGTTGAGACGGTCGTAGCTTTGATAGGCCTCTCATAAATCTTGTGAGGACAGGGTCGTTTCCAAGGTCTCTGTTGAGTATCAGAGAGAGAGCCGATTTGTGGGAATTGAAGGTCCCAAATTTGGATTGTCCTTTAGCGTATATTGACTGCAAGAATGTAAGCACATCATTGGTGGAGGCTTCGTGCGGAGAAATGGCTCGGTTTTTGCAAAAAAGTCACCACTGGCGATATGTGGAATTATACTGTTTTAGTGTGCCCTCTGATAACGAAGCTATGATTATGTCGATGGCTTCTTCCGGTATCTTCCTTATCTGGTATGCTTTCCTGATAATACTGCGGCAGCCAGGATAACCTTCGAGTACAGAGGGTGACGTTCTCTGGAAGGGGAAGACAACAGATTTGGATCAGGACCAAGAAATAATATATCGCTTTTCACAAGCTTGGTGAAAACTGGAAACCATGGTTGTGCTTGCCACCACGGGACGACCAGGATACCTGTAGCTTTTTCTTCATAGATCTTCCTAAAAATTCATAATCAAATACAATATGTAGGGATTGGTTTGTAGATGGAATGTACATTAAGCAAGCAGAGTACAGTTGTTGAGGTGTGAGAGTGAATAGTTCTTGATTGCAGCTAACATATGATCTATCAAATGTACAATTGCTTTCAAAGTACAGTGTCCCTTCTTGTCTAATATTCATTGGCCTTAAGACCACTATTGGCAATCTATTACAACCTCTACATCCATAGATGTAATCTACATTAACTGCACATGAGGCTGTTAGGACTTGCAAACTTTTAATTTCCATGTTGCCAATCATCATAGTGGCAGTCCCAAGGATTCTCTTTCTAGACATGACTAGCATGTCATCCTCTGTCATATGATATGTAATTCCAGTGTCTCTATTTGATTTAGCTAGTTGTCCTATCTTCTTGATCTTAGGCGTTGGAGCAAAACATTGAGGGCTACATGACTCAACTCTACAGACCACCTCATTGTAATTAAAAGAGGAAGTTTTGAGATCTAGTGAAACTTGATAATCACCTATCTTATCTCCCTCTGGCATGTTCAGCTCTGAAGCAACAATTGGTGTTGGCGAACCATTCACTACTATTATGTTATTATCCATGTGAGGATCTTCATGCATAAAGTTAGTTATATAGACTGGTAGTTTAGTAGATCCGAAGGCATCAATGTCTAATAATCCAGTGCTTGGATTGTTCACGTTTAACTTGCTTATAGTTGTGTAGTTCTTATACACAATCTCTAACTCAACTTCCCAGCCACTGCTTTCTTTTTTGTAGACAGTATATAAATCTCCTATTGCCATTACTATCCATTTAAAGAAAGTGCAGGAAAGTTTATGCCAACAGGTAGTGTCACATCCCAAAGCCGAGGTAAGGCATCCGTATCCAGCATGAGTGTCATTTATATCATTCGAATATCGTCCACCTTTAGTTGTATAATGGCAATTGTTATACCAACATTGTCCTGCTCCCTTGCATTCATAATACGAATCTACTAGGATCTCCCAGTCTGATGTCTTGTACATTGCTACATATTTAGTGGTTATAGAGGATGCACGAATCTTTATTGTGAAGTTATTATTCTCAATATCTCTAAAGCATATCATCTGTCCTGTTTGAATAGGGAAGTTAAACATGTTTGTCTTAACACAGTCACCATTTCTACATACTTCTCCTGCAGAGTTGATGAAGAGGTTGTTGTCACAGGCATCAATTACCTCTAATCCATTTGACAATATGAGTGCACCCATAACTGCTGCAGCTGCAGTTTTCTTTGTTATTCCATAGCTCTTCTGTTGCTTGTTGTGTTTTGCTGCTTCAGAAGGGTGTACTGTCAGGTTGGGATACAATCCAGGGGTGTTAATGTCCTTATTCTCTTTATAAGGGATACCTTGTTCTTCAGGTACATCATCATCATCACTAATGTCATAAGCAAACTTGTTAAAGTCCTTCTGCCTCTCCATTAGTTCTTCTATAATGACATTATTTATGGGAGTATTACCTTTATTTAGTTGGTACTTCTTATCTATGGTCTTCTTACTTTTTTCAATTTGTGCTGGGATTTCAATGTATGTCGGATCTGCCATCTGTGGGCTTGTACTAACAAGTTTATGGTTAGCTTTGGCCACTTTAGATTTCATTACTTCTTGAACCTTGCTTCCGTATCTACCCTTTGTCTTTTCCTTGATAAGATTTGGCCTATTGTCAGTTAGTTCAACTATGTTCTTAGTTGCTTTATACTGGGAATGAACCCTTGCACTGTGGTATTTAATTATGACCCATTCCCATATTAATTGTGATAACTGTGCCAGCTCCTTGTGGAAAACTCCTAATAATAGTCCACAAATAACCAATGCGATTATTATTCCTATAGCTATAGGGACATAATCTGTGCTACAGCTTTCAAACATCTGATTATAAGTGCAATAGATTTCTGAAGTACTTTCCTTGTTTCTAATTTATCAGATCTTCCTTCATGGGTATGGTCGCTTCGTTTCACAAAACGACAATTCTTTTCTATCACTCTCGCTCTACATGATGATTTCTTGTGTTCTTCACATTTCCAATATATCGTGTCATTGCGCTGGTATTCTTTTACATAAAAATATCCATCCAATATCATTTTTTTTGTCCAGATTGACTATTTATGTAAGACATATTTCAATATTTCGTTACCGACTCTGACATTAATTCTGAAATGTTATGTTGATTACTATAGTTATATAATCACGTTCGAATCTTTCATTTGAATGAATTTTTATATACAAGGAGTTTGATAATTATTTGATTGCGATGAAAATTAATCGAAATTATTTTAAAAGAGGAACAACGAAACCAAACCTATATATGATTCGATTAAATTGTTGTTCGATCGATTGCACTTTCGTTCAATTGATTATTCGATCGATTGATTTTCGATCAATTGATTATTCGATCATTTTATTTTTCGATCAATTGATTTTCGATCAATTGATTTTCGATCAATTGATATTCGATCAAATGATCTTCGATCAAATGATTTTCTATCAAATGAATTCGATTAAATTTCCGGCAATCTTATGTTAAATTCTCAGAAGGCTTCGCAACTGACCCAAAGAGGTTAAAGAAAAAACAATAAGATGCACTTACTTTTGAGTATGTCCATAATATTACAATTTCATCTTCTAAGGAAGGTTGTTGATAGCTTTTGGCTACCTATCTTGCTCTCTCTTCCTCTATCTTCAGCACTCTGTTAGCCAATTTTTCAGTAAAAACCATCTCGAATCAATTAGTTTTATATCCGGTTACTTGTTGAACATGTTTTATTTTCTTCTGGTGCTGAAATCTCTTCTTCTATGGCCTCGTCCCATCCTCTATCAATTGTTTCCCGCTTTCAAATGAGTCACTGTGTATATAAGTTCCGATATATTATTTTCAAAGTTTTCACACATTTTTCTTACGAAGATAACCTAAACCATCACATAAACTTGCTTCTGAAACCTGTTGCATATAGTTTACTTCCTATAATAAATTATCAACGATCAAACGAACTTACCTTCAAGTGAAGTTCGATCGTGATTATATGAGTGTCCAGTCCGAAGATATCACTTGAAATACTACGAATAAGCCCTCTGTCCCCTCTCGTAGCGCTCGTACCATAATCCATGCTAGCTCATTCTGTTCAACTAAGAACCATCACTGCAACTTGGGTTGTGGGTTGGGTGGGTAGTGATATCTTCGGACTGGCCACTCATATAATCACGATCGAACTTCACTGGAAGGTAAGTTCGTTTGATCGTTAATTATATATCGTGTCCAGTCCTCGATATCACTTGAAATACTACGTAGATGTTTAGAGATGAGAAGTTGCAGTGGGTGACATGAATAAAGGTCTCAGAAAACATACAGAAACGAAATTGTGTTTTATTGAGATCAATACTCATTTCATATGTGATGTTGCTTAGTAGCAAATGAACAATATCCCATGAGATTCTCAATCAAATAAACAGGTGTTTTATAAAAACTAAGCTAAATTAAAAATACATTTTGATGTTGACATTTATGGTCTGCCAATGGATAAAATTGCTTTCGCATAATCAGGGTTTTTCGCTAGTGGGCGATTATAGAACTTTGCGAAAGTTCCGTATTTTTCGGACCATCCTACAGTTTTACAAATATCTTCCACGGATATGCCCTGTCGCAGCGCTTTGAAGAAGAGCAGTGTCTAGTCGAGTGGGGTTTGAATTTTGTGGTATCAATTCCAGCCTGATCAAGTAGAGTCCTGACCCATCGACTGAGGGTTTGTTTGGTGGCGACCGAATAAGGCTTCTTGTGTGTTAGAAACAGAAAATCGTGGCCATTTCTTATATCTGTTGTTCTTTCTATGTATTGTATCAATGTATATGCGCAGCAGAGAACCGGTCTCTCTTTGTAGAATGGTATATGGAGTGTTGGTTGTGGTCGATTTATTCCGGACGTCTTAATTGGGTCCGTTATGTGAATCTGTATCTCTGTATCGGTGTTCACAATGTTGGATAACCTGATGAGGTATATCGTTTGGAGTCGACCCCCAGTAATTAGGGCTAGTAGTGTTACGAGTTTGAATGAGATTGCTTGAAGGCTGTGGGATTGAGGAAGGTTCTCTATGTGTTGTAGCAACGGTCTCGGGTCCCAAGTCGTCTCGTATCTAGGTTGAGACGGTCGTAGCTTTGATAGGCCTCTCATAAATCTTGTGAGGACAGGGTCGTTTCCAAGGTCTCTGTTGAGTATCAGAGAGAGAGCCGATTTGTGGGAATTGAAGGTCCCAAATTTGGATTGTCCTTTAGCGTATATTGACTGCAAGAATGTAAGCACATCATTGGTGGAGGCTTCGTGCGGAGAAATGGCTCGGTTTTTGCAAAAAAGTCACCACTGGCGATATGTGGAATTATACTGTTTTAGTGTGCCCTCTGATAACGAAGCTATGATTATGTCGATGGCTTCTTCCGGTATCTTCCTTATCTGGTATGCTTTCCTGATAATACTGCGGCAGCCAGGATAACCTTCGAGTACAGAGGGTGACGTTCTCTGGAAGGGGAAGACAACAGATTTGGATCAGGACCAAGAAATAATATATCGCTTTTCACAAGCTTGGTGAAAACTGGAAACCATGGTTGTGCTTGCCACCACGGGACGACCAGGATACCTGTAGCTTTTTCTTCATAGATCTTCCTAAAAATTCATAATCAAATACAATATGTAGGGATTGGTTTGTAGATGGAATGTACATTAAGCAAGCAGAGTACAGTTGTTGAGGTGTGAGAGTGAATAGTTCTTGATTGCAGCTAACATATGATCTATCAAATGTACAATTGCTTTCAAAGTACAGTGTCCCTTCTTGTCTAATATTCATTGGCCTTAAGACCACTATTGGCAATCTATTACAACCTCTACATCCATAGATGTAATCTACATTAACTGCACATGAGGCTGTTAGGACTTGCAAACTTTTAATTTCCATGTTGCCAATCATCATAGTGGCAGTCCCAAGGATTCTCTTTCTAGACATGACTAGCATGTCATCCTCTGTCATATGATATGTAATTCCAGTGTCTCTATTTGATTTAGCTAGTTGTCCTATCTTCTTGATCTTAGGCGTTGGAGCAAAACATTGAGGGCTACATGACTCAACTCTACAGACCACCTCATTGTAATTAAAAGAGGAAGTTTTGAGATCTAGTGAAACTTGATAATCACCTATCTTATCTCCCTCTGGCATGTTCAGCTCTGAAGCAACAATTGGTGTTGGCGAACCATTCACTACTATTATGTTATTATCCATGTGAGGATCTTCATGCATAAAGTTAGTTATATAGACTGGTAGTTTAGTAGATCCGAAGGCATCAATGTCTAATAATCCAGTGCTTGGATTGTTCACGTTTAACTTGCTTATAGTTGTGTAGTTCTTATACACAATCTCTAACTCAACTTCCCAGCCACTGCTTTCTTTTTTGTAGACAGTATATAAATCTCCTATTGCCATTACTATCCATTTAAAGAAAGTGCAGGAAAGTTTATGCCAACAGGTAGTGTCACATCCCAAAGCCGAGGTAAGGCATCCGTATCCAGCATGAGTGTCATTTATATCATTCGAATATCGTCCACCTTTAGTTGTATAATGGCAATTGTTATACCAACATTGTCCTGCTCCCTTGCATTCATAATACGAATCTACTAGGATCTCCCAGTCTGATGTCTTGTACATTGCTACATATTTAGTGGTTATAGAGGATGCACGAATCTTTATTGTGAAGTTATTATTCTCAATATCTCTAAAGCATATCATCTGTCCTGTTTGAATAGGGAAGTTAAACATGTTTGTCTTAACACAGTCACCATTTCTACATACTTCTCCTGCAGAGTTGATGAAGAGGTTGTTGTCACAGGCATCAATTACCTCTAATCCATTTGACAATATGAGTGCACCCATAACTGCTGCAGCTGCAGTTTTCTTTGTTATTCCATAGCTCTTCTGTTGCTTGTTGTGTTTTGCTGCTTCAGAAGGGTGTACTGTCAGGTTGGGATACAATCCAGGGGTGTTAATGTCCTTATTCTCTTTATAAGGGATACCTTGTTCTTCAGGTACATCATCATCATCACTAATGTCATAAGCAAACTTGTTAAAGTCCTTCTGCCTCTCCATTAGTTCTTCTATAATGACATTATTTATGGGAGTATTACCTTTATTTAGTTGGTACTTCTTATCTATGGTCTTCTTACTTTTTTCAATTTGTGCTGGGATTTCAATGTATGTCGGATCTGCCATCTGTGGGCTTGTACTAACAAGTTTATGGTTAGCTTTGGCCACTTTAGATTTCATTACTTCTTGAACCTTGCTTCCGTATCTACCCTTTGTCTTTTCCTTGATAAGATTTGGCCTATTGTCAGTTAGTTCAACTATGTTCTTAGTTGCTTTATACTGGGAATGAACCCTTGCACTGTGGTATTTAATTATGACCCATTCCCATATTAATTGTGATAACTGTGCCAGCTCCTTGTGGAAAACTCCTAATAATAGTCCACAAATAACCAATGCGATTATTATTCCTATAGCTATAGGGACATAATCTGTGCTACAGCTTTCAAACATCTGATTATAAGTGCAATAGATTTCTGAAGTACTTTCCTTGTTTCTAATTTATCAGATCTTCCTTCATGGGTATGGTCGCTTCGTTTCACAAAACGACAATTCTTTTCTATCACTCTCGCTCTACATGATGATTTCTTGTGTTCTTCACATTTCCAATATATCGTGTCATTGCGCTGGTATTCTTTTACATAAAAATATCCATCCAATATCATTTTTTTTGTCCAGATTGACTATTTATGTAAGACATATTTCAATATTTCGTTACCGACTCTGACATTAATTCTGAAATGTTATGTTGATTACTATAGTTATATAATCACGTTCGAATCTTTCATTTGAATGAATTTTTATATACAAGGAGTTTGATAATTATTTGATTGCGATGAAAATTAATCGAAATTATTTTAAAAGAGGAACAACGAAACCAAACCTATATATGATTCGATTAAATTGTTGTTCGATCGATTGCACTTTCGTTCAATTGATTATTCGATCGATTGATTTTCGATCAATTGATTATTCGATCATTTTATTTTTCGATCAATTGATTTTCGATCAATTGATTTTCGATCAATTGATATTCGATCAAATGATCTTCGATCAAATGATTTTCTATCAAATGAATTCGATTAAATTTCCGGCAATCTTATGTTAAATTCTCAGAAGGCTTCGCAACTGACCCAAAGAGGTTAAAGAAAAAACAATAAGATGCACTTACTTTTGAGTATGTCCATAATATTACAATTTCATCTTCTAAGGAAGGTTGTTGATAGCTTTTGGCTACCTATCTTGCTCTCTCTTCCTCTATCTTCAGCACTCTGTTAGCCAATTTTTCAGTAAAAACCATCTCGAATCAATTAGTTTTATATCCGGTTACTTGTTGAACATGTTTTATTTTCTTCTGGTGCTGAAATCTCTTCTTCTATGGCCTCGTCCCATCCTCTATCAATTGTTTCCCGCTTTCAAATGAGTCACTGTGTATATAAGTTCCGATATATTATTTTCAAAGTTTTCACACATTTTTCTTACGAAGATAACCTAAACCATCACATAAACTTGCTTCTGAAACCTGTTGCATATAGTTTACTTCCTATAATAAATTATCAACGATCAAACGAACTTACCTTCAAGTGAAGTTCGATCGTGATTATATGAGTGTCCAGTCCGAAGATATCACTTGAAATACTACGAATAAGCCCTCTGTCCCCTCTCGTAGCGCTCGTACCATAATCCATGCTAGCTCATTCTGTTCAACTAAGAACCATCACTGCAACTTGGGTTGTGGGTTGGGTGGGTAGTGATATCTTCGGACTGGCCACTCATATAATCACGATCGAACTTCACTGGAAGGTAAGTTCGTTTGATCGTTAATTATATATCGTGTCCAGTCCTCGATATCACTTGAAATACTACGTAGATGTTTAGAGATGAGAAGTTGCAGTGGGTGACATGAATAAAGGTCTCAGAAAACATACAGAAACGAAATTGTGTTTTATTGAGATCAATACTCATTTCATATGTGATGTTGCTTAGTAGCAAATGAACAATATCCCATGAGATTCTCAATCAAATAAACAGGTGTTTTATAAAAACTAAGCTAAATTAAAAATACATTTTGATGTTGACATTTATGGTCTGCCAATGGATAAAATTGCTTTCGCATAATCAGGGTTTTTCGCTAGTGGGCGATTATAGAACTTTGCGAAAGTTCCGTATTTTTCGGACCATCCTACAGTTTTACAAATATCTTCCACGGATATGCCCTGTCGCAGCGCTTTGAAGAAGAGCAGTGTCTAGTCGAGTGGGGTTTGAATTTTGTGGTATCAATTCCAGCCTGATCAAGTAGAGTCCTGACCCATCGACTGAGGGTTTGTTTGGTGGCGACCGAATAAGGCTTCTTGTGTGTTAGAAATAGAAAATCGTGGCCATTTCTTATATCTGTTGTTCTTTCTATGTATTGTATCAATGTATATGCGCAGCAGAGAACCGGTCTCTCTTTGTAGAATGGTATATGGAGTGTTGGTTGTGGTCGATTTATTCCGGACGTCTTAATTGGGTCCGTTATGTGAATCTGTATCTCTGTATCGGTGTTCACAATGTTGGATAACCTGATGAGGTATATCGTTTGGAGTCGACCCCCAGTAATTAGGGCTAGTAGTGTTACGAGTTTGAATGAGATTGCTTGAAGGCTGTGGGATTGAGGAAGGTTCTCTATGTGTTGTAGCAACGGTCTCGGGTCCCAAGTCGTCTCGTATCTAGGTTGAGACGGTCGTAGCTTTGATAGGCCTCTCATAAATCTTGTGAGGACAGGGTCGTTTCCAAGGTCTCTGTTGAGTATCAGAGAGAGAGCCGATTTGTGGGAATTGAAGGTCCCAAATTTGGATTGTCCTTTAGCGTATATTGACTGCAAGAATGTAAGCACATCATTGGTGGAGGCTTCGTGCGGAGAAATGGCTCGGTTTTTGCAAAAAAGTCACCACTGGCGATATGTGGAATTATACTGTTTTAGTGTGCCCTCTGATAACGAAGCTATGATTATGTCGATGGCTTCTTCCGGTATCTTCCTTATCTGGTATGCTTTCCTGATAATACTGCGGCAGCCAGGATAACCTTCGAGTACAGAGGGTGACGTTCTCTGGAAGGGGAAGACAACAGATTTGGATCAGGACCAAGAAATAATATATCGCTTTTCACAAGCTTGGTGAAAACTGGAAACCATGGTTGTGCTTGCCACCACGGGACGACCAGGATACCTGTAGCTTTTTCTTCATAGATCTTCCTAAAAATTCATAATCAAATACAATATGTAGGGATTGGTTTGTAGATGGAATGTACATTAAGCAAGCAGAGTACAGTTGTTGAGGTGTGAGAGTGAATAGTTCTTGATTGCAGCTAACATATGATCTATCAAATGTACAATTGCTTTCAAAGTACAGTGTCCCTTCTTGTCTAATATTCATTGGCCTTAAGACCACTATTGGCAATCTATTACAACCTCTACATCCATAGATGTAATCTACATTAACTGCACATGAGGCTGTTAGGACTTGCAAACTTTTAATTTCCATGTTGCCAATCATCATAGTGGCAGTCCCAAGGATTCTCTTTCTAGACATGACTAGCATGTCATCCTCTGTCATATGATATGTAATTCCAGTGTCTCTATTTGATTTAGCTAGTTGTCCTATCTTCTTGATCTTAGGCGTTGGAGCAAAACATTGAGGGCTACATGACTCAACTCTACAGACCACCTCATTGTAATTAAAAGAGGAAGTTTTGAGATCTAGTGAAACTTGATAATCACCTATCTTATCTCCCTCTGGCATGTTCAGCTCTGAAGCAACAATTGGTGTTGGCGAACCATTCACTACTATTATGTTATTATCCATGTGAGGATCTTCATGCATAAAGTTAGTTATATAGACTGGTAGTTTAGTAGATCCGAAGGCATCAATGTCTAATAATCCAGTGCTTGGATTGTTCACGTTTAACTTGCTTATAGTTGTGTAGTTCTTATACACAATCTCTAACTCAACTTCCCAGCCACTGCTTTCTTTTTTGTAGACAGTATATAAATCTCCTATTGCCATTACTATCCATTTAAAGAAAGTGCAGGAAAGTTTATGCCAACAGGTAGTGTCACATCCCAAAGCCGAGGTAAGGCATCCGTATCCAGCATGAGTGTCATTTATATCATTCGAATATCGTCCACCTTTAGTTGTATAATGGCAATTGTTATACCAACATTGTCCTGCTCCCTTGCATTCATAATACGAATCTACTAGGATCTCCCAGTCTGATGTCTTGTACATTGCTACATATTTAGTGGTTATAGAGGATGCACGAATCTTTATTGTGAAGTTATTATTCTCAATATCTCTAAAGCATATCATCTGTCCTGTTTGAATAGGGAAGGTAAACATGTTTGTCTTAACACAGTCACCATTTCTACATACTTCTCCTGCAGAGTTGATGAAGAGGTTGTTGTCACAGGCATCAATTACCTCTAATCCATTTGACAATATGAGTGCACCCATAACTGCTGCAGCTGCAGTTTTCTTTGTTATTCCATAGCTCTTCTGTTGCTTGTTGTGTTTTGCTGCTTCAGAAGGGTGTACTGTCAGGTTGGGATACAATCCAGGGGTGTTAATGTCCTTATTCTCTTTATAAGGGATACCTTGTTCTTCAGGTACATCATCATCATCACTAATGTCATAAGCAAACTTGTTAAAGTCCTTCTGCCTCTCCATTAGTTCTTCTATAATGACATTATTTATGGGAGTATTACCTTTATTTAGTTGGTACTTCTTATCTATGGTCTTCTTACTTTTTTCAATTTGTGCTGGGATTTCAATGTATGTCGGATCTGCCATCTGTGGGCTTGTACTAACAAGTTTATGGTTAGCTTTGGCCACTTTAGATTTCATTACTTCTTGAACCTTGCTTCCGTATCTACCCTTTGTCTTTTCCTTAATAAGATTTGGCCTATTGTCAGTTAGTTCAACTATGTTCTTAGTTGCTTTATACTGGGAATGAACCCTTGCACTGTGGTATTTAATTATGACCCATTCCCATATTAATTGTGATAACTGTGCCAGCTCCTTGTGGAAAACTCCTAATAATAGTCCACAAATAACCAATGCGATTATTATTCCTATAGCTATAGGGACATAATCTGTGCTACAGCTTTCAAACATCTGATTATAAGTGCAATAGATTTCTGAAGTACTTTCCTTGTTTCTAATTTATCAGATCTTCCTTCATGGGTATGGTCGCTTCGTTTCACAAAACGACAATTCTTTTCTATCACTCTCGCTCTACATGATGATTTCTTGTGTTCTTCACATTTCCAATATATCGTGTCATTGCGCTGGTATTCTTTTACATAAAAATATCCATCCAATATCATTTTTTTTGTCCAGATTGACTATTTATGTAAGACATATTTCAATATTTCGTTACCGACTCTGACATTAATTCTGAAATGTTATGTTGATTACTATAGTTATATAATCACGTTCGAATCTTTCATTTGAATGAATTTTTATATACAAGGAGTTTGATAATTATTTGATTGCGATGAAAATTAATCGAAATTATTTTAAAAGAGGAACAACGAAACCAAACCTATATATGATTCGATTAAATTGTTGTTCGATCGATTGCACTTTCGTTCAATTGATTATTCGATCGATTGATTTTCGATCAATTGATTATTCGATCATTTTATTTTTCGATCAATTGATTTTCGATCAATTGATTTTCGATCAATTGATATTCGATCAAATGATCTTCGATCAAATGATTTTCTATCAAATGAATTCGATTAAATTTCCGGCAATCTTATGTTAAATTCTCAGAAGGCTTCGCAACTGACCCAAAGAGGTTAAAGAAAAAACAATAAGATGCACTTACTTTTGAGTATGTCCATAATATTACAATTTCATCTTCTAAGGAAGGTTGTTGATAGCTTTTGGCTACCTATCTTGCTCTCTCTTCCTCTATCTTCAGCACTCTGTTAGCCAATTTTTCAGTAAAAACCATCTCGAATCAATTAGTTTTATATCCGGTTACTTGTTGAACATGTTTTATTTTCTTCTGGTGCTGAAATCTCTTCTTCTATGGCCTCGTCCCATCCTCTATCAATTGTTTCCCGCTTTCAAATGAGTCACTGTGTATATAAGTTCCGATATATTATTTTCAAAGTTTTCACACATTTTTCTTACGAAGATAACCTAAACCATCACATAAACTTGCTTCTGAAACCTGTTGCATATAGTTTACTTCCTATAATAAATTATCAACGATCAAACGAACTTACCTTCAAGTGAAGTTCGATCGTGATTATATGAGTGTCCAGTCCGAAGATATCACTTGAAATACTACGAATAAGCCCTCTGTCCCCTCTCGTAGCGCTCGTACCATAATCCATGCTAGCTCATTCTGTTCAACTAAGAACCATCACTGCAACTTGGGTTGTGGGTTGGGTGGGTAGTGATATCTTCGGACTGGCCACTCATATAATCACGATCGAACTTCACTGGAAGGTAAGTTCGTTTGATCGTTAATTATATATCGTGTCCAGTCCTCGATATCACTTGAAATACTACGTAGATGTTTAGAGATGAGAAGTTGCAGTGGGTGACATGAATAAAGGTCTCAGAAAACATACAGAAACGAAATTGTGTTTTATTGAGATCAATACTCATTTCATATGTGATGTTGCTTAGTAGCAAATGAACAATATCCCATGAGATTCTCAATCAAATAAACAGGTGTTTTATAAAAACTAAGCTAAATTAAAAATACATTTTGATGTTGACATTTATGGTCTGCCAATGGATAAAATTGCTTTCGCATAATCAGGGTTTTTCGCTAGTGGGCGATTATAGAACTTTGCGAAAGTTCCGTATTTTTCGGACCATCCTACAGTTTTACAAATATCTTCCACGGATATGCCCTGTCGCAGCGCTTTGAAGAAGAGCAGTGTCTAGTCGAGTGGGGTTTGAATTTTGTGGTATCAATTCCAGCCTGATCAAGTAGAGTCCTGACCCATCGACTGAGGGTTTGTTTGGTGGCGACCGAATAAGGCTTCTTGTGTGTTAGAAACAGAAAATCGTGGCCATTTCTTATATCTGTTGTTCTTTCTATGTATTGTATCAATGTATATGCGCAGCAGAGAACCGGTCTCTCTTTGTAGAATGGTATATGGAGTGTTGGTTGTGGTCGATTTATTCCGGACGTCTTAATTGGGTCCGTTATGTGAATCTGTATCTCTGTATCGGTGTTCACAATGTTGGATAACCTGATGAGGTATATCGTTTGGAGTCGACCCCCAGTAATTAGGGCTAGTAGTGTTACGAGTTTGAATGAGATTGCTTGAAGGCTGTGGGATTGAGGAAGGTTCTCTATGTGTTGTAGCAACGGTCTCGGGTCCCAAGTCGTCTCGTATCTAGGTTGAGACGGTCGTAGCTTTGATAGGCCTCTCATAAATCTTGTGAGGACAGGGTCGTTTCCAAGGTCTCTGTTGAGTATCAGAGAGAGAGCCGATTTGTGGGAATTGAAGGTCCCAAATTTGGATTGTCCTTTAGCGTATATTGACTGCAAGAATGTAAGCACATCATTGGTGGAGGCTTCGTGCGGAGAAATGGCTCGGTTTTTGCAAAAAAGTCACCACTGGCGATATGTGGAATTATACTGTTTTAGTGTGCCCTCTGATAACGAAGCTATGATTATGTCGATGGCTTCTTCCGGTATCTTCCTTATCTGGTATGCTTTCCTGATAATACTGCGGCAGCCAGGATAACCTTCGAGTACAGAGGGTGACGTTCTCTGGAAGGGGAAGACAACAGATTTGGATCAGGACCAAGAAATAATATATCGCTTTTCACAAGCTTGGTGAAAACTGGAAACCATGGTTGTGCTTGCCACCACGGGACGACCAGGATACCTGTAGCTTTTTCTTCATAGATCTTCCTAAAAATTCATAATCAAATACAATATGTAGGGATTGGTTTGTAGATGGAATGTACATTAAGCAAGCAGAGTACAGTTGTTGAGGTGTGAGAGTGAATAGTTCTTGATTGCAGCTAACATATGATCTATCAAATGTACAATTGCTTTCAAAGTACAGTGTCCCTTCTTGTCTAATATTCATTGGCCTTAAGACCACTATTGGCAATCTATTACAACCTCTACATCCATAGATGTAATCTACATTAACTGCACATGAGGCTGTTAGGACTTGCAAACTTTTAATTTCCATGTTGCCAATCATCATAGTGGCAGTCCCAAGGATTCTCTTTCTAGACATGACTAGCATGTCATCCTCTGTCATATGATATGTAATTCCAGTGTCTCTATTTGATTTAGCTAGTTGTCCTATCTTCTTGATCTTAGGCGTTGGAGCAAAACATTGAGGGCTACATGACTCAACTCTACAGACCACCTCATTGTAATTAAAAGAGGAAGTTTTGAGATCTAGTGAAACTTGATAATCACCTATCTTATCTCCCTCTGGCATGTTCAGCTCTGAAGCAACAATTGGTGTTGGCGAACCATTCACTACTATTATGTTATTATCCATGTGAGGATCTTCATGCATAAAGTTAGTTATATAGACTGGTAGTTTAGTAGATCCGAAGGCATCAATGTCTAATAATCCAGTGCTTGGATTGTTCACGTTTAACTTGCTTATAGTTGTGTAGTTCTTATACACAATCTCTAACTCAACTTCCCAGCCACTGCTTTCTTTTTTGTAGACAGTATATAAATCTCCTATTGCCATTACTATCCATTTAAAGAAAGTGCAGGAAAGTTTATGCCAACAGGTAGTGTCACATCCCAAAGCCGAGGTAAGGCATCCGTATCCAGCATGAGTGTCATTTATATCATTCGAATATCGTCCACCTTTAGTTGTATAATGGCAATTGTTATACCAACATTGTCCTGCTCCCTTGCATTCATAATACGAATCTACTAGGATCTCCCAGTCTGATGTCTTGTACATTGCTACATATTTAGTGGTTATAGAGGATGCACGAATCTTTATTGTGAAGTTATTATTCTCAATATCTCTAAAGCATATCATCTGTCCTGTTTGAATAGGGAAGGTAAACATGTTTGTCTTAACACAGTCACCATTTCTACATACTTCTCCTGCAGAGTTGATGAAGAGGTTGTTGTCACAGGCATCAATTACCTCTAATCCATTTGACAATATGAGTGCACCCATAACTGCTGCAGCTGCAGTTTTCTTTGTTATTCCATAGCTCTTCTGTTGCTTGTTGTGTTTTGCTGCTTCAGAAGGGTGTACTGTCAGGTTGGGATACAATCCAGGGGTGTTAATGTCCTTATTCTCTTTATAAGGGATACCTTGTTCTTCAGGTACATCATCATCATCACTAATGTCATAAGCAAACTTGTTAAAGTCCTTCTGCCTCTCCATTAGTTCTTCTATAATGACATTATTTATGGGAGTATTACCTTTATTTAGTTGGTACTTCTTATCTATGGTCTTCTTACTTTTTTCAATTTGTGCTGGGATTTCAATGTATGTCGGATCTGCCATCTGTGGGCTTGTACTAACAAGTTTATGGTTAGCTTTGGCCACTTTAGATTTCATTACTTCTTGAACCTTGCTTCCGTATCTACCCTTTGTCTTTTCCTTAATAAGATTTGGCCTATTGTCAGTTAGTTCAACTATGTTCTTAGTTGCTTTATACTGGGAATGAACCCTTGCACTGTGGTATTTAATTATGACCCATTCCCATATTAATTGTGATAACTGTGCCAGCTCCTTGTGGAAAACTCCTAATAATAGTCCACAAATAACCAATGCGATTATTATTCCTATAGCTATAGGGACATAATCTGTGCTACAGCTTTCAAACATCTGATTATAAGTGCAATAGATTTCTGAAGTACTTTCCTTGTTTCTAATTTATCAGATCTTCCTTCATGGGTATGGTCGCTTCGTTTCACAAAACGACAATTCTTTTCTATCACTCTCGCTCTACATGATGATTTCTTGTGTTCTTCACATTTCCAATATATCGTGTCATTGCGCTGGTATTCTTTTACATAAAAATATCCATCCAATATCATTTTTTTTGTCCAGATTGACTATTTATGTAAGACATATTTCAATATTTCGTTACCGACTCTGACATTAATTCTGAAATGTTATGTTGATTACTATAGTTATATAATCACGTTCGAATCTTTCATTTGAATGAATTTTTATATACAAGGAGTTTGATAATTATTTGATTGCGATGAAAATTAATCGAAATTATTTTAAAAGAGGAACAACGAAACCAAACCTATATATGATTCGATTAAATTGTTGTTCGATCGATTGCACTTTCGTTCAATTGATTATTCGATCGATTGATTTTCGATCAATTGATTATTCGATCATTTTATTTTTCGATCAATTGATTTTCGATCAATTGATTTTCGATCAATTGATATTCGATCAAATGATCTTCGATCAAATGATTTTCTATCAAATGAATTCGATTAAATTTCCGGCAATCTTATGTTAAATTCTCAGAAGGCTTCGCAACTGACCCAAAGAGGTTAAAGAAAAAACAATAAGATGCACTTACTTTTGAGTATGTCCATAATATTACAATTTCATCTTCTAAGGAAGGTTGTTGATAGCTTTTGGCTACCTATCTTGCTCTCTCTTCCTCTATCTTCAGCACTCTGTTAGCCAATTTTTCAGTAAAAACCATCTCGAATCAATTAGTTTTATATCCGGTTACTTGTTGAACATGTTTTATTTTCTTCTGGTGCTGAAATCTCTTCTTCTATGGCCTCGTCCCATCCTCTATCAATTGTTTCCCGCTTTCAAATGAGTCACTGTGTATATAAGTTCCGATATATTATTTTCAAAGTTTTCACACATTTTTCTTACGAAGATAACCTAAACCATCACATAAACTTGCTTCTGAAACCTGTTGCATATAGTTTACTTCCTATAATAAATTATCAACGATCAAACGAACTTACCTTCAAGTGAAGTTCGATCGTGATTATATGAGTGTCCAGTCCGAAGATATCACTTGAAATACTACGAATAAGCCCTCTGTCCCCTCTCGTAGCGCTCGTACCATAATCCATGCTAGCTCATTCTGTTCAACTAAGAACCATCACTGCAACTTGGGTTGTGGGTTGGGTGGGTAGTGATATCTTCGGACTGGCCACTCATATAATCACGATCGAACTTCACTGGAAGGTAAGTTCGTTTGATCGTTAATTATATATCGTGTCCAGTCCTCGATATCACTTGAAATACTACGTAGATGTTTAGAGATGAGAAGTTGCAGTGGGTGACATGAATAAAGGTCTCAGAAAACATACAGAAACGAAATTGTGTTTTATTGAGATCAATACTCATTTCATATGTGATGTTGCTTAGTAGCAAATGAACAATATCCCATGAGATTCTCAATCAAATAAACAGGTGTTTTATAAAAACTAAGCTAAATTAAAAATACATTTTGATGTTGACATTTATGGTCTGCCAATGGATAAAATTGCTTTCGCATAATCAGGGTTTTTCGCTAGTGGGCGATTATAGAACTTTGCGAAAGTTCCGTATTTTTCGGACCATCCTACAGTTTTACAAATATCTTCCACGGATATGCCCTGTCGCAGCGCTTTGAAGAAGAGCAGTGTCTAGTCGAGTGGGGTTTGAATTTTGTGGTATCAATTCCAGCCTGATCAAGTAGAGTCCTGACCCATCGACTGAGGGTTTGTTTGGTGGCGACCGAATAAGGCTTCTTGTGTGTTAGAAACAGAAAATCGTGGCCATTTCTTATATCTGTTGTTCTTTCTATGTATTGTATCAATGTATATGCGCAGCAGAGAACCGGTCTCTCTTTGTAGAATGGTATATGGAGTGTTGGTTGTGGTCGATTTATTCCGGACGTCTTAATTGGGTCCGTTATGTGAATCTGTATCTCTGTATCGGTGTTCACAATGTTGGATAACCTGATGAGGTATATCGTTTGGAGTCGACCCCCAGTAATTAGGGCTAGTAGTGTTACGAGTTTGAATGAGATTGCTTGAAGGCTGTGGGATTGAGGAAGGTTCTCTATGTGTTGTAGCAACGGTCTCGGGTCCCAAGTCGTCTCGTATCTAGGTTGAGACGGTCGTAGCTTTGATAGGCCTCTCATAAATCTTGTGAGGACAGGGTCGTTTCCAAGGTCTCTGTTGAGTATCAGAGAGAGAGCCGATTTGTGGGAATTGAAGGTCCCAAATTTGGATTGTCCTTTAGCGTATATTGACTGCAAGAATGTAAGCACATCATTGGTGGAGGCTTCGTGCGGAGAAATGGCTCGGTTTTTGCAAAAAAGTCACCACTGGCGATATGTGGAATTATACTGTTTTAGTGTGCCCTCTGATAACGAAGCTATGATTATGTCGATGGCTTCTTCCGGTATCTTCCTTATCTGGTATGCTTTCCTGATAATACTGCGGCAGCCAGGATAACCTTCGAGTACAGAGGGTGACGTTCTCTGGAAGGGGAAGACAACAGATTTGGATCAGGACCAAGAAATAATATATCGCTTTTCACAAGCTTGGTGAAAACTGGAAACCATGGTTGTGCTTGCCACCACGGGACGACCAGGATACCTGTAGCTTTTTCTTCATAGATCTTCCTAAAAATTCATAATCAAATACAATATGTAGGGATTGGTTTGTAGATGGAATGTACATTAAGCAAGCAGAGTACAGTTGTTGAGGTGTGAGAGTGAATAGTTCTTGATTGCAGCTAACATATGATCTATCAAATGTACAATTGCTTTCAAAGTACAGTGTCCCTTCTTGTCTAATATTCATTGGCCTTAAGACCACTATTGGCAATCTATTACAACCTCTACATCCATAGATGTAATCTACATTAACTGCACATGAGGCTGTTAGGACTTGCAAACTTTTAATTTCCATGTTGCCAATCATCATAGTGGCAGTCCCAAGGATTCTCTTTCTAGACATGACTAGCATGTCATCCTCTGTCATATGATATGTAATTCCAGTGTCTCTATTTGATTTAGCTAGTTGTTCTATCTTCTTGATCTTAGGCGTTGGAGCAAAACATTGAGGGCTACATGACTCAACTCTACAGACCACCTCATTGTAATTAAAAGAGGAAGTTTTGAGATCTAGTGAAACTTGATAATCACCTATCTTATCTCCCTCTGGCATGTTCAGCTCTGAAGCAACAATTGGTGTTGGCGAACCATTCACTACTATTATGTTATTATCCATGTGAGGATCTTCATGCATAAAGTTAGTTATATAGACTGGTAGTTTAGTAGATCCGAAGGCATCAATGTCTAATAATCCAGTGCTTGGATTGTTCACGTTTAACTTGCTTATAGTTGTGTAGTTCTTATACACAATCTCTAACTCAACTTCCCAGCCACTGCTTTCTTTTTTGTAGACAGTATATAAATCTCCTATTGCCATTACTATCCATTTAAAGAAAGTGCAGGAAAGTTTATGCCAACAGGTAGTGTCACATCCCAAAGCCGAGGTAAGGCATCCGTATCCAGCATGAGTGTCATTTATATCATTCGAATATCGTCCACCTTTAGTTGTATAATGGCAATTGTTATACCAACATTGTCCTGCTCCCTTGCATTCATAATACGAATCTACTAGGATCTCCCAGTCTGATGTCTTGTACATTGCTACATATTTAGTGGTTATAGAGGATGCACGAATCTTTATTGTGAAGTTATTATTCTCAATATCTCTAAAGCATATCATCTGTCCTGTTTGAATAGGGAAGTTAAACATGTTTGTCTTAACACAGTCACCATTTCTACATACTTCTCCTGCAGAGTTGATGAAGAGGTTGTTGTCACAGGCATCAATTACCTCTAATCCATTTGACAATATGAGTGCACCCATAACTGCTGCAGCTGCAGTTTTCTTTGTTATTCCATAGCTCTTCTGTTGCTTGTTGTGTTTTGCTGCTTCAGAAGGGTGTACTGTCAGGTTGGGATACAATCCAGGGGTGTTAATGTCCTTATTCTCTTTATAAGGGATACCTTGTTCTTCAGGTACATCATCATCATCACTAATGTCATAAGCAAACTTGTTAAAGTCCTTCTGCCTCTCCATTAGTTCTTCTATAATGACATTATTTATGGGAGTATTACCTTTATTTAGTTGGTACTTCTTATCTATGGTCTTCTTACTTTTTTCAATTTGTGCTGGGATTTCAATGTATGTCGGATCTGCCATCTGTGGGCTTGTACTAACAAGTTTATGGTTAGCTTTGGCCACTTTAGATTTCATTACTTCTTGAACCTTGCTTCCGTATCTACCCTTTGTCTTTTCCTTGATAAGATTTGGCCTATTGTCAGTTAGTTCAACTATGTTCTTAGTTGCTTTATACTGGGAATGAACCCTTGCACTGTGGTATTTAATTATGACCCATTCCCATATTAATTGTGATAACTGTGCCAGCTCCTTGTGGAAAACTCCTAATAATAGTCCACAAATAACCAATGCGATTATTATTCCTATAGCTATAGGGACATAATCTGTGCTACAGCTTTCAAACATCTGATTATAAGTGCAATAGATTTCTGAAGTACTTTCCTTGTTTCTAATTTATCAGATCTTCCTTCATGGGTATGGTCGCTTCGTTTCACAAAACGACAATTCTTTTCTATCACTCTCGCTCTACATGATGATTTCTTGTGTTCTTCACATTTCCAATATATCGTGTCATTGCGCTGGTATTCTTTTACATAAAAATATCCATCCAATATCATTTTTTTTGTCCAGATTGACTATTTATGTAAGACATATTTCAATATTTCGTTACCGACTCTGACATTAATTCTGAAATGTTATGTTGATTACTATAGTTATATAATCACGTTCGAATCTTTCATTTGAATGAATTTTTATATACAAGGAGTTTGATAATTATTTGATTGCGATGAAAATTAATCGAAATTATTTTAAAAGAGGAACAACGAAACCAAACCTATATATGATTCGATTAAATTGTTGTTCGATCGATTGCACTTTCGTTCAATTGATTATTCGATCGATTGATTTTCGATCAATTGATTATTCGATCATTTTATTTTTCGATCAATTGATTTTCGATCAATTGATTTTCGATCAATTGATATTCGATCAAATGATCTTCGATCAAATGATTTTCTATCAAATGAATTCGATTAAATTTCCGGCAATCTTATGTTAAATTCTCAGAAGGCTTCGCAACTGACCCAAAGAGGTTAAAGAAAAAACAATAAGATGCACTTACTTTTGAGTATGTCCATAATATTACAATTTCATCTTCTAAGGAAGGTTGTTGATAGCTTTTGGCTACCTATCTTGCTCTCTCTTCCTCTATCTTCAGCACTCTGTTAGCCAATTTTTCAGTAAAAACCATCTCGAATCAATTAGTTTTATATCCGGTTACTTGTTGAACATGTTTTATTTTCTTCTGGTGCTGAAATCTCTTCTTCTATGGCCTCGTCCCATCCTCTATCAATTGTTTCCCGCTTTCAAATGAGTCACTGTGTATATAAGTTCCGATATATTATTTTCAAAGTTTTCACACATTTTTCTTACGAAGATAACCTAAACCATCACATAAACTTGCTTCTGAAACCTGTTGCATATAGTTTACTTCCTATAATAAATTATCAACGATCAAACGAACTTACCTTCAAGTGAAGTTCGATCGTGATTATATGAGTGTCCAGTCCGAAGATATCACTTGAAATACTACGAATAAGCCCTCTGTCCCCTCTCGTAGCGCTCGTACCATAATCCATGCTAGCTCATTCTGTTCAACTAAGAACCATCACTGCAACTTGGGTTGTGGGTTGGGTGGGTAGTGATATCTTCGGACTGGCCACTCATATAATCACGATCGAACTTCACTGGAAGGTAAGTTCGTTTGATCGTTAATTATATATCGTGTCCAGTCCTCGATATCACTTGAAATACTACGTAGATGTTTAGAGATGAGAAGTTGCAGTGGGTGACATGAATAAAGGTCTCAGAAAACATACAGAAACGAAATTGTGTTTTATTGAGATCAATACTCATTTCATATGTGATGTTGCTTAGTAGCAAATGAACAATATCCCATGAGATTCTCAATCAAATAAACAGGTGTTTTATAAAAACTAAGCTAAATTAAAAATACATTTTGATGTTGACATTTATGGTCTGCCAATGGATAAAATTGCTTTCGCATAATCAGGGTTTTTCGCTAGTGGGCGATTATAGAACTTTGCGAAAGTTCCGTATTTTTCGGACCATCCTACAGTTTTACAAATATCTTCCACGGATATGCCCTGTCGCAGCGCTTTGAAGAAGAGCAGTGTCTAGTCGAGTGGGGTTTGAATTTTGTGGTATCAATTCCAGCCTGATCAAGTAGAGTCCTGACCCATCGACTGAGGGTTTGTTTGGTGGCGACCGAATAAGGCTTCTTGTGTGTTAGAAATAGAAAATCGTGGCCATTTCTTATATCTGTTGTTCTTTCTATGTATTGTATCAATGTATATGCGCAGCAGAGAACCGGTCTCTCTTTGTAGAATGGTATATGGAGTGTTGGTTGTGGTCGATTTATTCCGGACGTCTTAATTGGGTCCGTTATGTGAATCTGTATCTCTGTATCGGTGTTCACAATGTTGGATAACCTGATGAGGTATATCGTTTGGAGTCGACCCCCAGTAATTAGGGCTAGTAGTGTTACGAGTTTGAATGAGATTGCTTGAAGGCTGTGGGATTGAGGAAGGTTCTCTATGTGTTGTAGCAACGGTCTCGGGTCCCAAGTCGTCTCGTATCTAGGTTGAGACGGTCGTAGCTTTGATAGGCCTCTCATAAATCTTGTGAGGACAGGGTCGTTTCCAAGGTCTCTGTTGAGTATCAGAGAGAGAGCCGATTTGTGGGAATTGAAGGTCCCAAATTTGGATTGTCCTTTAGCGTATATTGACTGCAAGAATGTAAGCACATCATTGGTGGAGGCTTCGTGCGGAGAAATGGCTCGGTTTTTGCAAAAAAGTCACCACTGGCGATATGTGGAATTATACTGTTTTAGTGTGCCCTCTGATAACGAAGCTATGATTATGTCGATGGCTTCTTCCGGTATCTTCCTTATCTGGTATGCTTTCCTGATAATACTGCGGCAGCCAGGATAACCTTCGAGTACAGAGGGTGACGTTCTCTGGAAGGGGAAGACAACAGATTTGGATCAGGACCAAGAAATAATATATCGCTTTTCACAAGCTTGGTGAAAACTGGAAACCATGGTTGTGCTTGCCACCACGGGACGACCAGGATACCTGTAGCTTTTTCTTCATAGATCTTCCTAAAAATTCATAATCAAATACAATATGTAGGGATTGGTTTGTAGATGGAATGTACATTAAGCAAGCAGAGTACAGTTGTTGAGGTGTGAGAGTGAATAGTTCTTGATTGCAGCTAACATATGATCTATCAAATGTACAATTGCTTTCAAAGTACAGTGTCCCTTCTTGTCTAATATTCATTGGCCTTAAGACCACTATTGGCAATCTATTACAACCTCTACATCCATAGATGTAATCTACATTAACTGCACATGAGGCTGTTAGGACTTGCAAACTTTTAATTTCCATGTTGCCAATCATCATAGTGGCAGTCCCAAGGATTCTCTTTCTAGACATGACTAGCATGTCATCCTCTGTCATATGATATGTAATTCCAGTGTCTCTATTTGATTTAGCTAGTTGTCCTATCTTCTTGATCTTAGGCGTTGGAGCAAAACATTGAGGGCTACATGACTCAACTCTACAGACCACCTCATTGTAATTAAAAGAGGAAGTTTTGAGATCTAGTGAAACTTGATAATCACCTATCTTATCTCCCTCTGGCATGTTCAGCTCTGAAGCAACAATTGGTGTTGGCGAACCATTCACTACTATTATGTTATTATCCATGTGAGGATCTTCATGCATAAAGTTAGTTATATAGACTGGTAGTTTAGTAGATCCGAAGGCATCAATGTCTAATAATCCAGTGCTTGGATTGTTCACGTTTAACTTGCTTATAGTTGTGTAGTTCTTATACACAATCTCTAACTCAACTTCCCAGCCACTGCTTTCTTTTTTGTAGACAGTATATAAATCTCCTATTGCCATTACTATCCATTTAAAGAAAGTGCAGGAAAGTTTATGCCAACAGGTAGTGTCACATCCCAAAGCCGAGGTAAGGCATCCGTATCCAGCATGAGTGTCATTTATATCATTCGAATATCGTCCACCTTTAGTTGTATAATGGCAATTGTTATACCAACATTGTCCTGCTCCCTTGCATTCATAATACGAATCTACTAGGATCTCCCAGTCTGATGTCTTGTACATTGCTACATATTTAGTGGTTATAGAGGATGCACGAATCTTTATTGTGAAGTTATTATTCTCAATATCTCTAAAGCATATCATCTGTCCTGTTTGAATAGGGAAGGTAAACATGTTTGTCTTAACACAGTCACCATTTCTACATACTTCTCCTGCAGAGTTGATGAAGAGGTTGTTGTCACAGGCATCAATTACCTCTAATCCATTTGACAATATGAGTGCACCCATAACTGCTGCAGCTGCAGTTTTCTTTGTTATTCCATAGCTCTTCTGTTGCTTGTTGTGTTTTGCTGCTTCAGAAGGGTGTACTGTCAGGTTGGGATACAATCCAGGGGTGTTAATGTCCTTATTCTCTTTATAAGGGATACCTTGTTCTTCAGGTACATCATCATCATCACTAATGTCATAAGCAAACTTGTTAAAGTCCTTCTGCCTCTCCATTAGTTCTTCTATAATGACATTATTTATGGGAGTATTACCTTTATTTAGTTGGTACTTCTTATCTATGGTCTTCTTACTTTTTTCAATTTGTGCTGGGATTTCAATGTATGTCGGATCTGCCATCTGTGGGCTTGTACTAACAAGTTTATGGTTAGCTTTGGCCACTTTAGATTTCATTACTTCTTGAACCTTGCTTCCGTATCTACCCTTTGTCTTTTCCTTAATAAGATTTGGCCTATTGTCAGTTAGTTCAACTATGTTCTTAGTTGCTTTATACTGGGAATGAACCCTTGCACTGTGGTATTTAATTATGACCCATTCCCATATTAATTGTGATAACTGTGCCAGCTCCTTGTGGAAAACTCCTAATAATAGTCCACAAATAACCAATGCGATTATTATTCCTATAGCTATAGGGACATAATCTGTGCTACAGCTTTCAAACATCTGATTATAAGTGCAATAGATTTCTGAAGTACTTTCCTTGTTTCTAATTTATCAGATCTTCCTTCATGGGTATGGTCGCTTCGTTTCACAAAACGACAATTCTTTTCTATCACTCTCGCTCTACATGATGATTTCTTGTGTTCTTCACATTTCCAATATATCGTGTCATTGCGCTGGTATTCTTTTACATAAAAATATCCATCCAATATCATTTTTTTTGTCCAGATTGACTATTTATGTAAGACATATTTCAATATTTCGTTACCGACTCTGACATTAATTCTGAAATGTTATGTTGATTACTATAGTTATATAATCACGTTCGAATCTTTCATTTGAATGAATTTTTATATACAAGGAGTTTGATAATTATTTGATTGCGATGAAAATTAATCGAAATTATTTTAAAAGAGGAACAACGAAACCAAACCTATATATGATTCGATTAAATTGTTGTTCGATCGATTGCACTTTCGTTCAATTGATTATTCGATCGATTGATTTTCGATCAATTGATTATTCGATCATTTTATTTTTCGATCAATTGATTTTCGATCAATTGATTTTCGATCAATTGATATTCGATCAAATGATCTTCGATCAAATGATTTTCTATCAAATGAATTCGATTAAATTTCCGGCAATCTTATGTTAAATTCTCAGAAGGCTTCGCAACTGACCCAAAGAGGTTAAAGAAAAAACAATAAGATGCACTTACTTTTGAGTATGTCCATAATATTACAATTTCATCTTCTAAGGAAGGTTGTTGATAGCTTTTGGCTACCTATCTTGCTCTCTCTTCCTCTATCTTCAGCACTCTGTTAGCCAATTTTTCAGTAAAAACCATCTCGAATCAATTAGTTTTATATCCGGTTACTTGTTGAACATGTTTTATTTTCTTCTGGTGCTGAAATCTCTTCTTCTATGGCCTCGTCCCATCCTCTATCAATTGTTTCCCGCTTTCAAATGAGTCACTGTGTATATAAGTTCCGATATATTATTTTCAAAGTTTTCACACATTTTTCTTACGAAGATAACCTAAACCATCACATAAACTTGCTTCTGAAACCTGTTGCATATAGTTTACTTCCTATAATAAATTATCAACGATCAAACGAACTTACCTTCAAGTGAAGTTCGATCGTGATTATATGAGTGTCCAGTCCGAAGATATCACTTGAAATACTACGAATAAGCCCTCTGTCCCCTCTCGTAGCGCTCGTACCATAATCCATGCTAGCTCATTCTGTTCAACTAAGAACCATCACTGCAACTTGGGTTGTGGGTTGGGTGGGTAGTGATATCTTCGGACTGGCCTCTCATATAATCACGATCGAACTTCACTGGAAGGTAAGTTCGTTTGATCGTTAATTATATATCGTGTCCAGTCCTCGATATCACTTGAAATACTACGTAGATGTTTAGAGATGAGAAGTTGCAGTGGGTGACATGAATAAAGGTCTCAGAAAACATACAGAAACGAAATTGTGTTTTATTGAGATCAATACTCATTTCATATGTGATGTTGCTTAGTAGCAAATGAACAATATCCCATGAGATTCTCAATCAAATAAACAGGTGTTTTATAAAAACTAAGCTAAATTAAAAATACATTTTGATGTTGACATTTATGGTCTGCCAATGGATAAAATTGCTTTCGCATAATCAGGGTTTTTCGCTAGTGGGCGATTATAGAACTTTGCGAAAGTTCCGTATTTTTCGGACCATCCTACAGTTTTACAAATATCTTCCACGGATATGCCCTGTCGCAGCGCTTTGAAGAAGAGCAGTGTCTAGTCGAGTGGGGTTTGAATTTTGTGGTATCAATTCCAGCCTGATCAAGTAGAGTCCTGACCCATCGACTGAGGGTTTGTTTGGTGGCGACCGAATAAGGCTTCTTGTGTGTTAGAAACAGAAAATCGTGGCCATTTCTTATATCTGTTGTTCTTTCTATGTATTGTATCAATGTATATGCGCAGCAGAGAACCGGTCTCTCTTTGTAGAATGGTATATGGAGTGTTGGTTGTGGTCGATTTATTCCGGACGTCTTAATTGGGTCCGTTATGTGAATCTGTATCTCTGTATCGGTGTTCACAATGTTGGATAACCTGATGAGGTATATCGTTTGGAGTCGACCCCCAGTAATTAGGGCTAGTAGTGTTACGAGTTTGAATGAGATTGCTTGAAGGCTGTGGGATTGAGGAAGGTTCTCTATGTGTTGTAGCAACGGTCTCGGGTCCCAAGTCGTCTCGTATCTAGGTTGAGACGGTCGTAGCTTTGATAGGCCTCTCATAAATCTTGTGAGGACAGGGTCGTTTCCAAGGTCTCTGTTGAGTATCAGAGAGAGAGCCGATTTGTGGGAATTGAAGGTCCCAAATTTGGATTGTCCTTTAGCGTATATTGACTGCAAGAATGTAAGCACATCATTGGTGGAGGCTTCGTGCGGAGAAATGGCTCGGTTTTTGCAAAAAAGTCACCACTGGCGATATGTGGAATTATACTGTTTTAGTGTGCCCTCTGATAACGAAGCTATGATTATGTCGATGGCTTCTTCCGGTATCTTCCTTATCTGGTATGCTTTCCTGATAATACTGCGGCAGCCAGGATAACCTTCGAGTACAGAGGGTGACGTTCTCTGGAAGGGGAAGACAACAGATTTGGATCAGGACCAAGAAATAATATATCGCTTTTCACAAGCTTGGTGAAAACTGGAAACCATGGTTGTGCTTGCCACCACGGGACGACCAGGATACCTGTAGCTTTTTCTTCATAGATCTTCCTAAAAATTCATAATCAAATACAATATGTAGGGATTGGTTTGTAGATGGAATGTACATTAAGCAAGCAGAGTACAGTTGTTGAGGTGTGAGAGTGAATAGTTCTTGATTGCAGCTAACATATGATCTATCAAATGTACAATTGCTTTCAAAGTACAGTGTCCCTTCTTGTCTAATATTCATTGGCCTTAAGACCACTATTGGCAATCTATTACAACCTCTACATCCATAGATGTAATCTACATTAACTGCACATGAGGCTGTTAGGACTTGCAAACTTTTAATTTCCATGTTGCCAATCATCATAGTGGCAGTCCCAAGGATTCTCTTTCTAGACATGACTAGCATGTCATCCTCTGTCATATGATATGTAATTCCAGTGTCTCTATTTGATTTAGCTAGTTGTCCTATCTTCTTGATCTTAGGCGTTGGAGCAAAACATTGAGGGCTACATGACTCAACTCTACAGACCACCTCATTGTAATTAAAAGAGGAAGTTTTGAGATCTAGTGAAACTTGATAATCACCTATCTTATCTCCCTCTGGCATGTTCAGCTCTGAAGCAACAATTGGTGTTGGCGAACCATTCACTACTATTATGTTATTATCCATGTGAGGATCTTCATGCATAAAGTTAGTTATATAGACTGGTAGTTTAGTAGATCCGAAGGCATCAATGTCTAATAATCCAGTGCTTGGATTGTTCACGTTTAACTTGCTTATAGTTGTGTAGTTCTTATACACAATCTCTAACTCAACTTCCCAGCCACTGCTTTCTTTTTTGTAGACAGTATATAAATCTCCTATTGCCATTACTATCCATTTAAAGAAAGTGCAGGAAAGTTTATGCCAACAGGTAGTGTCACATCCCAAAGCCGAGGTAAGGCATCCGTATCCAGCATGAGTGTCATTTATATCATTCGAATATCGTCCACCTTTAGTTGTATAATGGCAATTGTTATACCAACATTGTCCTGCTCCCTTGCATTCATAATACGAATCTACTAGGATCTCCCAGTCTGATGTCTTGTACATTGCTACATATTTAGTGGTTATAGAGGATGCACGAATCTTTATTGTGAAGTTATTATTCTCAATATCTCTAAAGCATATCATCTGTCCTGTTTGAATAGGGAAGGTAAACATGTTTGTCTTAACACAGTCACCATTTCTACATACTTCTCCTGCAGAGTTGATGAAGAGGTTGTTGTCACAGGCATCAATTACCTCTAATCCATTTGACAATATGAGTGCACCCATAACTGCTGCAGCTGCAGTTTTCTTTGTTATTCCATAGCTCTTCTGTTGCTTGTTGTGTTTTGCTGCTTCAGAAGGGTGTACTGTCAGGTTGGGATACAATCCAGGGGTGTTAATGTCCTTATTCTCTTTATAAGGGATACCTTGTTCTTCAGGTACATCATCATCATCACTAATGTCATAAGCAAACTTGTTAAAGTCCTTCTGCCTCTCCATTAGTTCTTCTATAATGACATTATTTATGGGAGTATTACCTTTATTTAGTTGGTACTTCTTATCTATGGTCTTCTTACTTTTTTCAATTTGTGCTGGGATTTCAATGTATGTCGGATCTGCCATCTGTGGGCTTGTACTAACAAGTTTATGGTTAGCTTTGGCCACTTTAGATTTCATTACTTCTTGAACCTTGCTTCCGTATCTACCCTTTGTCTTTTCCTTAATAAGATTTGGCCTATTGTCAGTTAGTTCAACTATGTTCTTAGTTGCTTTATACTGGGAATGAACCCTTGCACTGTGGTATTTAATTATGACCCATTCCCATATTAATTGTGATAACTGTGCCAGCTCCTTGTGGAAAACTCCTAATAATAGTCCACAAATAACCAATGCGATTATTATTCCTATAGCTATAGGGACATAATCTGTGCTACAGCTTTCAAACATCTGATTATAAGTGCAATAGATTTCTGAAGTACTTTCCTTGTTTCTAATTTATCAGATCTTCCTTCATGGGTATGGTCGCTTCGTTTCACAAAACGACAATTCTTTTCTATCACTCTCGCTCTACATGATGATTTCTTGTGTTCTTCACATTTCCAATATATCGTGTCATTGCGCTGGTATTCTTTTACATAAAAATATCCATCCAATATCATTTTTTTTGTCCAGATTGACTATTTATGTAAGACATATTTCAATATTTCGTTACCGACTCTGACATTAATTCTGAAATGTTATGTTGATTACTATAGTTATATAATCACGTTCGAATCTTTCATTTGAATGCATTTTTATATACAAGGAGTTTGATAATTATTTGATTGCGATGAAAATTAATCGAAATTATTTTAAAAGAGGAACAACGAAACCAAACCTATATATGATTCGATTAAATTGTTGTTCGATCGATTGCACTTTCGTTCAATTGATTATTCGATCGATTGATTTTCGATCAATTGATTATTCGATCATTTTATTTTTCGATCAATTGATTTTCGATCAATTGATTTTCGATCAATTGATATTCGATCAAATGATCTTCGATCAAATGATTTTCTATCAAATGAATTCGATTAAATTTCCGGCAATCTTATGTTAAATTCTCAGAAGGCTTCGCAACTGACCCAAAGAGGTTAAAGAAAAAACAATAAGATGCACTTACTTTTGAGTATGTCCATAATATTACAATTTCATCTTCTAAGGAAGGTTGTTGATAGCTTTTGGCTACCTATCTTGCTCTCTCTTCCTCTATCTTCAGCACTCTGTTAGCCAATTTTTCAGTAAAAACCATCTCGAATCAATTAGTTTTATATCCGGTTACTTGTTGAACATGTTTTATTTTCTTCTGGTGCTGAAATCTCTTCTTCTATGGCCTCGTCCCATCCTCTATCAATTGTTTCCCGCTTTCAAATGAGTCACTGTGTATATAAGTTCCGATATATTATTTTCAAAGTTTTCACACATTTTTCTTACGAAGATAACCTAAACCATCACATAAACTTGCTTCTGAAACCTGTTGCATATAGTTTACTTCCTATAATAAATTATCAACGATCAAACGAACTTACCTTCAAGTGAAGTTCGATCGTGATTATATGAGTGTCCAGTCCGAAGATATCACTTGAAATACTACGAATAAGCCCTCTGTCCCCTCTCGTAGCGCTCGTACCATAATCCATGCTAGCTCATTCTGTTCAACTAAGAACCATCACTGCAACTTGGGTTGTGGGTTGGGTGGGTAGTGATATCTTCGGACTGGCCACTCATATAATCACGATCGAACTTCACTGGAAGGTAAGTTCGTTTGATCGTTAATTATATATCGTGTCCAGTCCTCGATATCACTTGAAATACTACGTAGATGTTTAGAGATGAGAAGTTGCAGTGGGTGACATGAATAAAGGTCTCAGAAAACATACAGAAACGAAATTGTGTTTTATTGAGATCAATACTCATTTCATATGTGATGTTGCTTAGTAGCAAATGAACAATATCCCATGAGATTCTCAATCAAATAAACAGGTGTTTTATAAAAACTAAGCTAAATTAAAAATACATTTTGATGTTGACATTTATGGTCTGCCAATGGATAAAATTGCTTTCGCATAATCAGGGTTTTTCGCTAGTGGGCGATTATAGAACTTTGCGAAAGTTCCGTATTTTTCGGACCATCCTACAGTTTTACAAATATCTTCCACGGATATGCCCTGTCGCAGCGCTTTGAAGAAGAGCAGTGTCTAGTCGAGTGGGGTTTGAATTTTGTGGTATCAATTCCAGCCTGATCAAGTAGAGTCCTGACCCATCGACTGAGGGTTTGTTTGGTGGCGACCGAATAAGGCTTCTTGTGTGTTAGAAACAGAAAATCGTGGCCATTTCTTATATCTGTTGTTCTTTCTATGTATTGTATCAATGTATATGCGCAGCAGAGAACCGGTCTCTCTTTGTAGAATGGTATATGGAGTGTTGGTTGTGGTCGATTTATTCCGGACGTCTTAATTGGGTCCGTTATGTGAATCTGTATCTCTGTATCGGTGTTCACAATGTTGGATAACCTGATGAGGTATATCGTTTGGAGTCGACCCCCAGTAATTAGGGCTAGTAGTGTTACGAGTTTGAATGAGATTGCTTGAAGGCTGTGGGATTGAGGAAGGTTCTCTATGTGTTGTAGCAACGGTCTCGGGTCCCAAGTCGTCTCGTATCTAGGTTGAGACGGTCGTAGCTTTGATAGGCCTCTCATAAATCTTGTGAGGACAGGGTCGTTTCCAAGGTCTCTGTTGAGTATCAGAGAGAGAGCCGATTTGTGGGAATTGAAGGTCCCAAATTTGGATTGTCCTTTAGCGTATATTGACTGCAAGAATGTAAGCACATCATTGGTGGAGGCTTCGTGCGGAGAAATGGCTCGGTTTTTGCAAAAAAGTCACCACTGGCGATATGTGGAATTATACTGTTTTAGTGTGCCCTCTGATAACGAAGCTATGATTATGTCGATGGCTTCTTCCGGTATCTTCCTTATCTGGTATGCTTTCCTGATAATACTGCGGCAGCCAGGATAACCTTCGAGTACAGAGGGTGACGTTCTCTGGAAGGGGAAGACAACAGATTTGGATCAGGACCAAGAAATAATATATCGCTTTTCACAAGCTTGGTGAAAACTGGAAACCATGGTTGTGCTTGCCACCACGGGACGACCAGGATACCTGTAGCTTTTTCTTCATAGATCTTCCTAAAAATTCATAATCAAATACAATATGTAGGGATTGGTTTGTAGATGGAATGTACATTAAGCAAGCAGAGTACAGTTGTTGAGGTGTGAGAGTGAATAGTTCTTGATTGCAGCTAACATATGATCTATCAAATGTACAATTGCTTTCAAAGTACAGTGTCCCTTCTTGTCTAATATTCATTGGCCTTAAGACCACTATTGGCAATCTATTACAACCTCTACATCCATAGATGTAATCTACATTAACTGCACATGAGGCTGTTAGGACTTGCAAACTTTTAATTTCCATGTTGCCAATCATCATAGTGGCAGTCCCAAGGATTCTCTTTCTAGACATGACTAGCATGTCATCCTCTGTCATATGATATGTAATTCCAGTGTCTCTATTTGATTTAGCTAGTTGTCCTATCTTCTTGATCTTAGGCGTTGGAGCAAAACATTGAGGGCTACATGACTCAACTCTACAGACCACCTCATTGTAATTAAAAGAGGAAGTTTTGAGATCTAGTGAAACTTGATAATCACCTATCTTATCTCCCTCTGGCATGTTCAGCTCTGAAGCAACAATTGGTGTTGGCGAACCATTCACTACTATTATGTTATTATCCATGTGAGGATCTTCATGCATAAAGTTAGTTATATAGACTGGTAGTTTAGTAGATCCGAAGGCATCAATGTCTAATAATCCAGTGCTTGGATTGTTCACGTTTAACTTGCTTATAGTTGTGTAGTTCTTATACACAATCTCTAACTCAACTTCCCAGCCACTGCTTTCTTTTTTGTAGACAGTATATAAATCTCCTATTGCCATTACTATCCATTTAAAGAAAGTGCAGGAAAGTTTATGCCAACAGGTAGTGTCACATCCCAAAGCCGAGGTAAGGCATCCGTATCCAGCATGAGTGTCATTTATATCATTCGAATATCGTCCACCTTTAGTTGTATAATGGCAATTGTTATACCAACATTGTCCTGCTCCCTTGCATTCATAATACGAATCTACTAGGATCTCCCAGTCTGATGTCTTGTACATTGCTACATATTTAGTGGTTATAGAGGATGCACGAATCTTTATTGTGAAGTTATTATTCTCAATATCTCTAAAGCATATCATCTGTCCTGTTTGAATAGGGAAGGTAAACATGTTTGTCTTAACACAGTCACCATTTCTACATACTTCTCCTGCAGAGTTGATGAAGAGGTTGTTGTCACAGGCATCAATTACCTCTAATCCATTTGACAATATGAGTGCACCCATAACTGCTGCAGCTGCAGTTTTCTTTGTTATTCCATAGCTCTTCTGTTGCTTGTTGTGTTTTGCTGCTTCAGAAGGGTGTACTGTCAGGTTGGGATACAATCCAGGGGTGTTAATGTCCTTATTCTCTTTATAAGGGATACCTTGTTCTTCAGGTACATCATCATCATCACTAATGTCATAAGCAAACTTGTTAAAGTCCTTCTGCCTCTCCATTAGTTCTTCTATAATGACATTATTTATGGGAGTATTACCTTTATTTAGTTGGTACTTCTTATCTATGGTCTTCTTACTTTTTTCAATTTGTGCTGGGATTTCAATGTATGTCGGATCTGCCATCTGTGGGCTTGTACTAACAAGTTTATGGTTAGCTTTGGCCACTTTAGATTTCATTACTTCTTGAACCTTGCTTCCGTATCTACCCTTTGTCTTTTCCTTAATAAGATTTGGCCTATTGTCAGTTAGTTCAACTATGTTCTTAGTTGCTTTATACTGGGAATGAACCCTTGCACTGTGGTATTTAATTATGACCCATTCCCATATTAATTGTGATAACTGTGCCAGCTCCTTGTGGAAAACTCCTAATAATAGTCCACAAATAACCAATGCGATTATTATTCCTATAGCTATAGGGACATAATCTGTGCTACAGCTTTCAAACATCTGATTATAAGTGCAATAGATTTCTGAAGTACTTTCCTTGTTTCTAATTTATCAGATCTTCCTTCATGGGTATGGTCGCTTCGTTTCACAAAACGACAATTCTTTTCTATCACTCTCGCTCTACATGATGATTTCTTGTGTTCTTCACATTTCCAATATATCGTGTCATTGCGCTGGTATTCTTTTACATAAAAATATCCATCCAATATCATTTTTTTTGTCCAGATTGACTATTTATGTAAGACATATTTCAATATTTCGTTACCGACTCTGACATTAATTCTGAAATGTTATGTTGATTACTATAGTTATATAATCACGTTCGAATCTTTCATTTGAATGAATTTTTATATACAAGGAGTTTGATAATTATTTGATTGCGATGAAAATTAATCGAAATTATTTTAAAAGAGGAACAACGAAACCAAACCTATATATGATTCGATTAAATTGTTGTTCGATCGATTGCACTTTCGTTCAATTGATTATTCGATCGATTGATTTTCGATCAATTGATTATTCGATCATTTTATTTTTCGATCAATTGATTTTCGATCAATTGATTTTCGATCAATTGATATTCGATCAAATGATCTTCGATCAAATGATTTTCTATCAAATGAATTCGATTAAATTTCCGGCAATCTTATGTTAAATTCTCAGAAGGCTTCGCAACTGACCCAAAGAGGTTAAAGAAAAAACAATAAGATGCACTTACTTTTGAGTATGTCCATAATATTACAATTTCATCTTCTAAGGAAGGTTGTTGATAGCTTTTGGCTACCTATCTTGCTCTCTCTTCCTCTATCTTCAGCACTCTGTTAGCCAATTTTTCAGTAAAAACCATCTCGAATCAATTAGTTTTATATCCGGTTACTTGTTGAACATGTTTTATTTTCTTCTGGTGCTGAAATCTCTTCTTCTATGGCCTCGTCCCATCCTCTATCAATTGTTTCCCGCTTTCAAATGAGTCACTGTGTATATAAGTTCCGATATATTATTTTCAAAGTTTTCACACATTTTTCTTACGAAGATAACCTAAACCATCACATAAACTTGCTTCTGAAACCTGTTGCATATAGTTTACTTCCTATAATAAATTATCAACGATCAAACGAACTTACCTTCAAGTGAAGTTCGATCGTGATTATATGAGTGTCCAGTCCGAAGATATCACTTGAAATACTACGAATAAGCCCTCTGTCCCCTCTCGTAGCGCTCGTACCATAATCCATGCTAGCTCATTCTGTTCAACTAAGAACCATCACTGCAACTTGGGTTGTGGGTTGGGTGGGTAGTGATATCTTCGGACTGGCCACTCATATAATCACGATCGAACTTCACTGGAAGGTAAGTTCGTTTGATCGTTAATTATATATCGTGTCCAGTCCTCGATATCACTTGAAATACTACGTAGATGTTTAGAGATGAGAAGTTGCAGTGGGTGACATGAATAAAGGTCTCAGAAAACATACAGAAACGAAATTGTGTTTTATTGAGATCAATACTCATTTCATATGTGATGTTGCTTAGTAGCAAATGAACAATATCCCATGAGATTCTCAATCAAATAAACAGGTGTTTTATAAAAACTAAGCTAAATTAAAAATACATTTTGATGTTGACATTTATGGTCTGCCAATGGATAAAATTGCTTTCGCATAATCAGGGTTTTTCGCTAGTGGGCGATTATAGAACTTTGCGAAAGTTCCGTATTTTTCGGACCATCCTACAGTTTTACAAATATCTTCCACGGATATGCCCTGTCGCAGCGCTTTGAAGAAGAGCAGTGTCTAGTCGAGTGGGGTTTGAATTTTGTGGTATCAATTCCAGCCTGATCAAGTAGAGTCCTGACCCATCGACTGAGGGTTTGTTTGGTGGCGACCGAATAAGGCTTCTTGTGTGTTAGAAATAGAAAATCGTGGCCATTTCTTATATCTGTTGTTCTTTCTATGTATTGTATCAATGTATATGCGCAGCAGAGAACCGGTCTCTCTTTGTAGAATGGTATATGGAGTGTTGGTTGTGGTCGATTTATTCCGGACGTCTTAATTGGGTCCGTTATGTGAATCTGTATCTCTGTATCGGTGTTCACAATGTTGGATAACCTGATGAGGTATATCGTTTGGAGTCGACCCCCAGTAATTAGGGCTAGTAGTGTTACGAGTTTGAATGAGATTGCTTGAAGGCTGTGGGATTGAGGAAGGTTCTCTATGTGTTGTAGCAACGGTCTCGGGTCCCAAGTCGTCTCGTATCTAGGTTGAGACGGTCGTAGCTTTGATAGGCCTCTCATAAATCTTGTGAGGACAGGGTCGTTTCCAAGGTCTCTGTTGAGTATCAGAGAGAGAGCCGATTTGTGGGAATTGAAGGTCCCAAATTTGGATTGTCCTTTAGCGTATATTGACTGCAAGAATGTAAGCACATCATTGGTGGAGGCTTCGTGCGGAGAAATGGCTCGGTTTTTGCAAAAAAGTCACCACTGGCGATATGTGGAATTATACTGTTTTAGTGTGCCCTCTGATAACGAAGCTATGATTATGTCGATGGCTTCTTCCGGTATCTTCCTTATCTGGTATGCTTTCCTGATAATACTGCGGCAGCCAGGATAACCTTCGAGTACAGAGGGTGACGTTCTCTGGAAGGGGAAGACAACAGATTTGGATCAGGACCAAGAAATAATATATCGCTTTTCACAAGCTTGGTGAAAACTGGAAACCATGGTTGTGCTTGCCACCACGGGACGACCAGGATACCTGTAGCTTTTTCTTCATAGATCTTCCTAAAAATTCATAATCAAATACAATATGTAGGGATTGGTTTGTAGATGGAATGTACATTAAGCAAGCAGAGTACAGTTGTTGAGGTGTGAGAGTGAATAGTTCTTGATTGCAGCTAACATATGATCTATCAAATGTACAATTGCTTTCAAAGTACAGTGTCCCTTCTTGTCTAATATTCATTGGCCTTAAGACCACTATTGGCAATCTATTACAACCTCTACATCCATAGATGTAATCTACATTAACTGCACATGAGGCTGTTAGGACTTGCAAACTTTTAATTTCCATGTTGCCAATCATCATAGTGGCAGTCCCAAGGATTCTCTTTCTAGACATGACTAGCATGTCATCCTCTGTCATATGATATGTAATTCCAGTGTCTCTATTTGATTTAGCTAGTTGTCCTATCTTCTTGATCTTAGGCGTTGGAGCAAAACATTGAGGGCTACATGACTCAACTCTACAGACCACCTCATTGTAATTAAAAGAGGAAGTTTTGAGATCTAGTGAAACTTGATAATCACCTATCTTATCTCCCTCTGGCATGTTCAGCTCTGAAGCAACAATTGGTGTTGGCGAACCATTCACTACTATTATGTTATTATCCATGTGAGGATCTTCATGCATAAAGTTAGTTATATAGACTGGTAGTTTAGTAGATCCGAAGGCATCAATGTCTAATAATCCAGTGCTTGGATTGTTCACGTTTAACTTGCTTATAGTTGTGTAGTTCTTATACACAATCTCTAACTCAACTTCCCAGCCACTGCTTTCTTTTTTGTAGACAGTATATAAATCTCCTATTGCCATTACTATCCATTTAAAGAAAGTGCAGGAAAGTTTATGCCAACAGGTAGTGTCACATCCCAAAGCCGAGGTAAGGCATCCGTATCCAGCATGAGTGTCATTTATATCATTCGAATATCGTCCACCTTTAGTTGTATAATGGCAATTGTTATACCAACATTGTCCTGCTCCCTTGCATTCATAATACGAATCTACTAGGATCTCCCAGTCTGATGTCTTGTACATTGCTACATATTTAGTGGTTATAGAGGATGCACGAATCTTTATTGTGAAGTTATTATTCTCAATATCTCTAAAGCATATCATCTGTCCTGTTTGAATAGGGAAGGTAAACATGTTTGTCTTAACACAGTCACCATTTCTACATACTTCTCCTGCAGAGTTGATGAAGAGGTTGTTGTCACAGGCATCAATTACCTCTAATCCATTTGACAATATGAGTGCACCCATAACTGCTGCAGCTGCAGTTTTCTTTGTTATTCCATAGCTCTTCTGTTGCTTGTTGTGTTTTGCTGCTTCAGAAGGGTGTACTGTCAGGTTGGGATACAATCCAGGGGTGTTAATGTCCTTATTCTCTTTATAAGGGATACCTTGTTCTTCAGGTACATCATCATCATCACTAATGTCATAAGCAAACTTGTTAAAGTCCTTCTGCCTCTCCATTAGTTCTTCTATAATGACATTATTTATGGGAGTATTACCTTTATTTAGTTGGTACTTCTTATCTATGGTCTTCTTACTTTTTTCAATTTGTGCTGGGATTTCAATGTATGTCGGATCTGCCATCTGTGGGCTTGTACTAACAAGTTTATGGTTAGCTTTGGCCACTTTAGATTTCATTACTTCTTGAACCTTGCTTCCGTATCTACCCTTTGTCTTTTCCTTAATAAGATTTGGCCTATTGTCAGTTAGTTCAACTATGTTCTTAGTTGCTTTATACTGGGAATGAACCCTTGCACTGTGGTATTTAATTATGACCCATTCCCATATTAATTGTGATAACTGTGCCAGCTCCTTGTGGAAAACTCCTAATAATAGTCCACAAATAACCAATGCGATTATTATTCCTATAGCTATAGGGACATAATCTGTGCTACAGCTTTCAAACATCTGATTATAAGTGCAATAGATTTCTGAAGTACTTTCCTTGTTTCTAATTTATCAGATCTTCCTTCATGGGTATGGTCGCTTCGTTTCACAAAACGACAATTCTTTTCTATCACTCTCGCTCTACATGATGATTTCTTGTGTTCTTCACATTTCCAATATATCGTGTCATTGCGCTGGTATTCTTTTACATAAAAATATCCATCCAATATCATTTTTTTTGTCCAGATTGACTATTTATGTAAGACATATTTCAATATTTCGTTACCGACTCTGACATTAATTCTGAAATGTTATGTTGATTACTATAGTTATATAATCACGTTCGAATCTTTCATTTGAATGAATTTTTATATACAAGGAGTTTGATAATTATTTGATTGCGATGAAAATTAATCGAAATTATTTTAAAAGAGGAACAACGAAACCAAACCTATATATGATTCGATTAAATTGTTGTTCGATCGATTGCACTTTCGTTCAATTGATTATTCGATCGATTGATTTTCGATCAATTGATTATTCGATCATTTTATTTTTCGATCAATTGATTTTCGATCAATTGATTTTCGATCAATTGATATTCGATCAAATGATCTTCGATCAAATGATTTTCTATCAAATGAATTCGATTAAATTTCCGGCAATCTTATGTTAAATTCTCAGAAGGCTTCGCAACTGACCCAAAGAGGTTAAAGAAAAAACAATAAGATGCACTTACTTTTGAGTATGTCCATAATATTACAATTTCATCTTCTAAGGAAGGTTGTTGATAGCTTTTGGCTACCTATCTTGCTCTCTCTTCCTCTATCTTCAGCACTCTGTTAGCCAATTTTTCAGTAAAAACCATCTCGAATCAATTAGTTTTATATCCGGTTACTTGTTGAACATGTTTTATTTTCTTCTGGTGCTGAAATCTCTTCTTCTATGGCCTCGTCCCATCCTCTATCAATTGTTTCCCGCTTTCAAATGAGTCACTGTGTATATAAGTTCCGATATATTATTTTCAAAGTTTTCACACATTTTTCTTACGAAGATAACCTAAACCATCACATAAACTTGCTTCTGAAACCTGTTGCATATAGTTTACTTCCTATAATAAATTATCAACGATCAAACGAACTTACCTTCAAGTGAAGTTCGATCGTGATTATATGAGTGTCCAGTCCGAAGATATCACTTGAAATACTACGAATAAGCCCTCTGTCCCCTCTCGTAGCGCTCGTACCATAATCCATGCTAGCTCATTCTGTTCAACTAAGAACCATCACTGCAACTTGGGTTGTGGGTTGGGTGGGTAGTGATATCTTCGGACTGGCCACTCATATAATCACGATCGAACTTCACTGGAAGGTAAGTTCGTTTGATCGTTAATTATATATCGTGTCCAGTCCTCGATATCACTTGAAATACTACGTAGATGTTTAGAGATGAGAAGTTGCAGTGGGTGACATGAATAAAGGTCTCAGAAAACATACAGAAACGAAATTGTGTTTTATTGAGATCAATACTCATTTCATATGTGATGTTGCTTAGTAGCAAATGAACAATATCCCATGAGATTCTCAATCAAATAAACAGGTGTTTTATAAAAACTAAGCTAAATTAAAAATACATTTTGATGTTGACATTTATGGTCTGCCAATGGATAAAATTGCTTTCGCATAATCAGGGTTTTTCGCTAGTGGGCGATTATAGAACTTTGCGAAAGTTCCGTATTTTTCGGACCATCCTACAGTTTTACAAATATCTTCCACGGATATGCCCTGTCGCAGCGCTTTGAAGAAGAGCAGTGTCTAGTCGAGTGGGGTTTGAATTTTGTGGTATCAATTCCAGCCTGATCAAGTAGAGTCCTGACCCATCGACTGAGGGTTTGTTTGGTGGCGACCGAATAAGGCTTCTTGTGTGTTAGAAACAGAAAATCGTGGCCATTTCTTATATCTGTTGTTCTTTCTATGTATTGTATCAATGTATATGCGCAGCAGAGAACCGGTCTCTCTTTGTAGAATGGTATATGGAGTGTTGGTTGTGGTCGATTTATTCCGGACGTCTTAATTGGGTCCGTTATGTGAATCTGTATCTCTGTATCGGTGTTCACAATGTTGGATAACCTGATGAGGTATATCGTTTGGAGTCGACCCCCAGTAATTAGGGCTAGTAGTGTTACGAGTTTGAATGAGATTGCTTGAAGGCTGTGGGATTGAGGAAGGTTCTCTATGTGTTGTAGCAACGGTCTCGGGTCCCAAGTCGTCTCGTATCTAGGTTGAGACGGTCGTAGCTTTGATAGGCCTCTCATAAATCTTGTGAGGACAGGGTCGTTTCCAAGGTCTCTGTTGAGTATCAGAGAGAGAGCCGATTTGTGGGAATTGAAGGTCCCAAATTTGGATTGTCCTTTAGCGTATATTGACTGCAAGAATGTAAGCACATCATTGGTGGAGGCTTCGTGCGGAGAAATGGCTCGGTTTTTGCAAAAAAGTCACCACTGGCGATATGTGGAATTATACTGTTTTAGTGTGCCCTCTGATAACGAAGCTATGATTATGTCGATGGCTTCTTCCGGTATCTTCCTTATCTGGTATGCTTTCCTGATAATACTGCGGCAGCCAGGATAACCTTCGAGTACAGAGGGTGACGTTCTCTGGAAGGGGAAGACAACAGATTTGGATCAGGACCAAGAAATAATATATCGCTTTTCACAAGCTTGGTGAAAACTGGAAACCATGGTTGTGCTTGCCACCACGGGACGACCAGGATACCTGTAGCTTTTTCTTCATAGATCTTCCTAAAAATTCATAATCAAATACAATATGTAGGGATTGGTTTGTAGATGGAATGTACATTAAGCAAGCAGAGTACAGTTGTTGAGGTGTGAGAGTGAATAGTTCTTGATTGCAGCTAACATATGATCTATCAAATGTACAATTGCTTTCAAAGTACAGTGTCCCTTCTTGTCTAATATTCATTGGCCTTAAGACCACTATTGGCAATCTATTACAACCTCTACATCCATAGATGTAATCTACATTAACTGCACATGAGGCTGTTAGGACTTGCAAACTTTTAATTTCCATGTTGCCAATCATCATAGTGGCAGTCCCAAGGATTCTCTTTCTAGACATGACTAGCATGTCATCCTCTGTCATATGATATGTAATTCCAGTGTCTCTATTTGATTTAGCTAGTTGTCCTATCTTCTTGATCTTAGGCGTTGGAGCAAAACATTGAGGGCTACATGACTCAACTCTACAGACCACCTCATTGTAATTAAAAGAGGAAGTTTTGAGATCTAGTGAAACTTGATAATCACCTATCTTATCTCCCTCTGGCATGTTCAGCTCTGAAGCAACAATTGGTGTTGGCGAACCATTCACTACTATTATGTTATTATCCATGTGAGGATCTTCATGCATAAAGTTAGTTATATAGACTGGTAGTTTAGTAGATCCGAAGGCATCAATGTCTAATAATCCAGTGCTTGGATTGTTCACGTTTAACTTGCTTATAGTTGTGTAGTTCTTATACACAATCTCTAACTCAACTTCCCAGCCACTGCTTTCTTTTTTGTAGACAGTATATAAATCTCCTATTGCCGTTACTATCCATTTAAAGAAAGTGCAGGAAAGTTTATGCCAACAGGTAGTGTCACATCCCAAAGCCGAGGTAAGGCATCCGTATCCAGCATGAGTGTCATTTATATCATTCGAATATCGTCCACCTTTAGTTGTATAATGGCAATTGTTATACCAACATTGTCCTGCTCCCTTGCATTCATAATACGAATCTACTAGGATCTCCCAGTCTGATGTCTTGTACATTGCTACATATTTAGTGGTTATAGAGGATGCACGAATCTTTATTGTGAAGTTATTATTCTCAATATCTCTAAAGCATATCATCTGTCCTGTTTGAATAGGGAAGGTAAACATGTTTGTCTTAACACAGTCACCATTTCTACATACTTCTCCTGCAGAGTTGATGAAGAGGTTGTTGTCACAGGCATCAATTACCTCTAATCCATTTGACAATATGAGTGCACCCATAACTGCTGCAGCTGCAGTTTTCTTTGTTATTCCATAGCTCTTCTGTTGCTTGTTGTGTTTTGCTGCTTCAGAAGGGTGTACTGTCAGGTTGGGATACAATCCAGGGGTGTTAATGTCCTTATTCTCTTTATAAGGGATACCTTGTTCTTCAGGTACATCATCATCATCACTAATGTCATAAGCAAACTTGTTAAAGTCCTTCTGCCTCTCCATTAGTTCTTCTATAATGACATTATTTATGGGAGTATTACCTTTATTTAGTTGGTACTTCTTATCTATGGTCTTCTTACTTTTTTCAATTTGTGCTGGGATTTCAATGTATGTCGGATCTGCCATCTGTGGGCTTGTACTAACAAGTTTATGGTTAGCTTTGGCCACTTTAGATTTCATTACTTCTTGAACCTTGCTTCCGTATCTACCCTTTGTCTTTTCCTTAATAAGATTTGGCCTATTGTCAGTTAGTTCAACTATGTTCTTAGTTGCTTTATACTGGGAATGAACCCTTGCACTGTGGTATTTAATTATGACCCATTCCCATATTAATTGTGATAACTGTGCCAGCTCCTTGTGGAAAACTCCTAATAATAGTCCACAAATAACCAATGCGATTATTATTCCTATAGCTATAGGGACATAATCTGTGCTACAGCTTTCAAACATCTGATTATAAGTGCAATAGATTTCTGAAGTACTTTCCTTGTTTCTAATTTATCAGATCTTCCTTCATGGGTATGGTCGCTTCGTTTCACAAAACGACAATTCTTTTCTATCACTCTCGCTCTACATGATGATTTCTTGTGTTCTTCACATTTCCAATATATCGTGTCATTGCGCTGGTATTCTTTTACATAAAAATATCCATCCAATATCATTTTTTTTGTCCAGATTGACTATTTATGTAAGACATATTTCAATATTTCGTTACCGACTCTGACATTAATTCTGAAATGTTATGTTGATTACTATAGTTATATAATCACGTTCGAATCTTTCATTTGAATGAATTTTTATATACAAGGAGTTTGATAATTATTTGATTGCGATGAAAATTAATCGAAATTATTTTAAAAGAGGAACAACGAAACCAAACCTATATATGATTCGATTAAATTGTTGTTCGATCGATTGCACTTTCGTTCAATTGATTATTCGATCGATTGATTTTCGATCAATTGATTATTCGATCATTTTATTTTTCGATCAATTGATTTTCGATCAATTGATTTTCGATCAATTGATATTCGATCAAATGATCTTCGATCAAATGATTTTCTATCAAATGAATTCGATTAAATTTCCGGCAATCTTATGTTAAATTCTCAGAAGGCTTCGCAACTGACCCAAAGAGGTTAAAGAAAAAACAATAAGATGCACTTACTTTTGAGTATGTCCATAATATTACAATTTCATCTTCTAAGGAAGGTTGTTGATAGCTTTTGGCTACCTATCTTGCTCTCTCTTCCTCTATCTTCAGCACTCTGTTAGCCAATTTTTCAGTAAAAACCATCTCGAATCAATTAGTTTTATATCCGGTTACTTGTTGAACATGTTTTATTTTCTTCTGGTGCTGAAATCTCTTCTTCTATGGCCTCGTCCCATCCTCTATCAATTGTTTCCCGCTTTCAAATGAGTCACTGTGTATATAAGTTCCGATATATTATTTTCAAAGTTTTCACACATTTTTCTTACGAAGATAACCTAAACCATCACATAAACTTGCTTCTGAAACCTGTTGCATATAGTTTACTTCCTATAATAAATTATCAACGATCAAACGAACTTACCTTCAAGTGAAGTTCGATCGTGATTATATGAGTGTCCAGTCCGAAGATATCACTTGAAATACTACGAATAAGCCCTCTGTCCCCTCTCGTAGCGCTCGTACCATAATCCATGCTAGCTCATTCTGTTCAACTAAGAACCATCACTGCAACTTGGGTTGTGGGTTGGGTGGGTAGTGATATCTTCGGACTGGCCACTCATATAATCACGATCGAACTTCACTGGAAGGTAAGTTCGTTTGATCGTTAATTATATATCGTGTCCAGTCCTCGATATCACTTGAAATACTACGTAGATGTTTAGAGATGAGAAGTTGCAGTGGGTGACATGAATAAAGGTCTCAGAAAACATACAGAAACGAAATTGTGTTTTATTGAGATCAATACTCATTTCATATGTGATGTTGCTTAGTAGCAAATGAACAATATCCCATGAGATTCTCAATCAAATAAACAGGTGTTTTATAAAAACTAAGCTAAATTAAAAATACATTTTGATGTTGACATTTATGGTCTGCCAATGGATAAAATTGCTTTCGCATAATCAGGGTTTTTCGCTAGTGGGCGATTATAGAACTTTGCGAAAGTTCCGTATTTTTCGGACCATCCTACAGTTTTACAAATATCTTCCACGGATATGCCCTGTCGCAGCGCTTTGAAGAAGAGCAGTGTCTAGTCGAGTGGGGTTTGAATTTTGTGGTATCAATTCCAGCCTGATCAAGTAGAGTCCTGACCCATCGACTGAGGGTTTGTTTGGTGGCGACCGAATAAGGCTTCTTGTGTGTTAGAAACAGAAAATCGTGGCCATTTCTTATATCTGTTGTTCTTTCTATGTATTGTATCAATGTATATGCGCAGCAGAGAACCGGTCTCTCTTTGTAGAATGGTATATGGAGTGTTGGTTGTGGTCGATTTATTCCGGACGTCTTAATTGGGTCCGTTATGTGAATCTGTATCTCTGTATCGGTGTTCACAATGTTGGATAACCTGATGAGGTATATCGTTTGGAGTCGACCCCCAGTAATTAGGGCTAGTAGTGTTACGAGTTTGAATGAGATTGCTTGAAGGCTGTGGGATTGAGGAAGGTTCTCTATGTGTTGTAGCAACGGTCTCGGGTCCCAAGTCGTCTCGTATCTAGGTTGAGACGGTCGTAGCTTTGATAGGCCTCTCATAAATCTTGTGAGGACAGGGTCGTTTCCAAGGTCTCTGTTGAGTATCAGAGAGAGAGCCGATTTGTGGGAATTGAAGGTCCCAAATTTGGATTGTCCTTTAGCGTATATTGACTGCAAGAATGTAAGCACATCATTGGTGGAGGCTTCGTGCGGAGAAATGGCTCGGTTTTTGCAAAAAAGTCACCACTGGCGATATGTGGAATTATACTGTTTTAGTGTGCCCTCTGATAACGAAGCTATGATTATGTCGATGGCTTCTTCCGGTATCTTCCTTATCTGGTATGCTTTCCTGATAATACTGCGGCAGCCAGGATAACCTTCGAGTACAGAGGGTGACGTTCTCTGGAAGGGGAAGACAACAGATTTGGATCAGGACCAAGAAATAATATATCGCTTTTCACAAGCTTGGTGAAAACTGGAAACCATGGTTGTGCTTGCCACCACGGGACGACCAGGATACCTGTAGCTTTTTCTTCATAGATCTTCCTAAAAATTCATAATCAAATACAATATGTAGGGATTGGTTTGTAGATGGAATGTACATTAAGCAAGCAGAGTACAGTTGTTGAGGTGTGAGAGTGAATAGTTCTTGATTGCAGCTAACATATGATCTATCAAATGTACAATTGCTTTCAAAGTACAGTGTCCCTTCTTGTCTAATATTCATTGGCCTTAAGACCACTATTGGCAATCTATTACAACCTCTACATCCATAGATGTAATCTACATTAACTGCACATGAGGCTGTTAGGACTTGCAAACTTTTAATTTCCATGTTGCCAATCATCATAGTGGCAGTCCCAAGGATTCTCTTTCTAGACATGACTAGCATGTCATCCTCTGTCATATGATATGTAATTCCAGTGTCTCTATTTGATTTAGCTAGTTGTCCTATCTTCTTGATCTTAGGCGTTGGAGCAAAACATTGAGGGCTACATGACTCAACTCTACAGACCACCTCATTGTAATTAAAAGAGGAAGTTTTGAGATCTAGTGAAACTTGATAATCACCTATCTTATCTCCCTCTGGCATGTTCAGCTCTGAAGCAACAATTGGTGTTGGCGAACCATTCACTACTATTATGTTATTATCCATGTGAGGATCTTCATGCATAAAGTTAGTTATATAGACTGGTAGTTTAGTAGATCCGAAGGCATCAATGTCTAATAATCCAGTGCTTGGATTGTTCACGTTTAACTTGCTTATAGTTGTGTAGTTCTTATACACAATCTCTAACTCAACTTCCCAGCCACTGCTTTCTTTTTTGTAGACAGTATATAAATCTCCTATTGCCATTACTATCCATTTAAAGAAAGTGCAGGAAAGTTTATGCCAACAGGTAGTGTCACATCCCAAAGCCGAGGTAAGGCATCCGTATCCAGCATGAGTGTCATTTATATCATTCGAATATCGTCCACCTTTAGTTGTATAATGGCAATTGTTATACCAACATTGTCCTGCTCCCTTGCATTCATAATACGAATCTACTAGGATCTCCCAGTCTGATGTCTTGTACATTGCTACATATTTAGTGGTTATAGAGGATGCACGAATCTTTATTGTGAAGTTATTATTCTCAATATCTCTAAAGCATATCATCTGTCCTGTTTGAATAGGGAAGGTAAACATGTTTGTCTTAACACAGTCACCATTTCTACATACTTCTCCTGCAGAGTTGATGAAGAGGTTGTTGTCACAGGCATCAATTACCTCTAATCCATTTGACAATATGAGTGCACCCATAACTGCTGCAGCTGCAGTTTTCTTTGTTATTCCATAGCTCTTCTGTTGCTTGTTGTGTTTTGCTGCTTCAGAAGGGTGTACTGTCAGGTTGGGATACAATCCAGGGGTGTTAATGTCCTTATTCTCTTTATAAGGGATACCTTGTTCTTCAGGTACATCATCATCATCACTAATGTCATAAGCAAACTTGTTAAAGTCCTTCTGCCTCTCCATTAGTTCTTCTATAATGACATTATTTATGGGAGTATTACCTTTATTTAGTTGGTACTTCTTATCTATGGTCTTCTTACTTTTTTCAATTTGTGCTGGGATTTCAATGTATGTCGGATCTGCCATCTGTGGGCTTGTACTAACAAGTTTATGGTTAGCTTTGGCCACTTTAGATTTCATTACTTCTTGAACCTTGCTTCCGTATCTACCCTTTGTCTTTTCCTTAATAAGATTTGGCCTATTGTCAGTTAGTTCAACTATGTTCTTAGTTGCTTTATACTGGGAATGAACCCTTGCACTGTGGTATTTAATTATGACCCATTCCCATATTAATTGTGATAACTGTGCCAGCTCCTTGTGGAAAACTCCTAATAATAGTCCACAAATAACCAATGCGATTATTATTCCTATAGCTATAGGGACATAATCTGTGCTACAGCTTTCAAACATCTGATTATAAGTGCAATAGATTTCTGAAGTACTTTCCTTGTTTCTAATTTATCAGATCTTCCTTCATGGGTATGGTCGCTTCGTTTCACAAAACGACAATTCTTTTCTATCACTCTCGCTCTACATGATGATTTCTTGTGTTCTTCACATTTCCAATATATCGTGTCATTGCGCTGGTATTCTTTTACATAAAAATATCCATCCAATATCATTTTTTTTGTCCAGATTGACTATTTATGTAAGACATATTTCAATATTTCGTTACCGACTCTGACATTAATTCTGAAATGTTATGTTGATTACTATAGTTATATAATCACGTTCGAATCTTTCATTTGAATGAATTTTTATATACAAGGAGTTTGATAATTATTTGATTGCGATGAAAATTAATCGAAATTATTTTAAAAGAGGAACAACGAAACCAAACCTATATATGATTCGATTAAATTGTTGTTCGATCGATTGCACTTTCGTTCAATTGATTATTCGATCGATTGATTTTCGATCAATTGATTATTCGATCATTTTATTTTTCGATCAATTGATTTTCGATCAATTGATTTTCGATCAATTGATATTCGATCAAATGATCTTCGATCAAATGATTTTCTATCAAATGAATTCGATTAAATTTCCGGCAATCTTATGTTAAATTCTCAGAAGGCTTCGCAACTGACCCAAAGAGGTTAAAGAAAAAACAATAAGATGCACTTACTTTTGAGTATGTCCATAATATTACAATTTCATCTTCTAAGGAAGGTTGTTGATAGCTTTTGGCTACCTATCTTGCTCTCTCTTCCTCTATCTTCAGCACTCTGTTAGCCAATTTTTCAGTAAAAACCATCTCGAATCAATTAGTTTTATATCCGGTTACTTGTTGAACATGTTTTATTTTCTTCTGGTGCTGAAATCTCTTCTTCTATGGCCTCGTCCCATCCTCTATCAATTGTTTCCCGCTTTCAAATGAGTCACTGTGTATATAAGTTCCGATATATTATTTTCAAAGTTTTCACACATTTTTCTTACGAAGATAACCTAAACCATCACATAAACTTGCTTCTGAAACCTGTTGCATATAGTTTACTTCCTATAATAAATTATCAACGATCAAACGAACTTACCTTCAAGTGAAGTTCGATCGTGATTATATGAGTGTCCAGTCCGAAGATATCACTTGAAATACTACGAATAAGCCCTCTGTCCCCTCTCGTAGCGCTCGTACCATAATCCATGCTAGCTCATTCTGTTCAACTAAGAACCATCACTGCAACTTGGGTTGTGGGTTGGGTGGGTAGTGATATCTTCGGACTGGCCACTCATATAATCACGATCGAACTTCACTGGAAGGTAAGTTCGTTTGATCGTTAATTATATATCGTGTCCAGTCCTCGATATCACTTGAAATACTACGTAGATGTTTAGAGATGAGAAGTTGCAGTGGGTGACATGAATAAAGGTCTCAGAAAACATACAGAAACGAAATTGTGTTTTATTGAGATCAATACTCATTTCATATGTGATGTTGCTTAGTAGCAAATGAACAATATCCCATGAGATTCTCAATCAAATAAACAGGTGTTTTATAAAAACTAAGCTAAATTAAAAATACATTTTCATGTTGACATTTATGGTCTGCCAATGGATAAAATTGCTTTCGCATAATCAGGGTTTTTCGCTAGTGGGCGATTATAGAACTTTGCGAAAGTTCCGTATTTTTCGGACCATCCTACAGTTTTACAAATATCTTCCACGGATATGCCCTGTCGCAGCGCTTTGAAGAAGAGCAGTGTCTAGTCGAGTGGGGTTTGAATTTTGTGGTATCAATTCCAGCCTGATCAAGTAGAGTCCTGACCCATCGACTGAGGGTTTGTTTGGTGGCGACCGAATAAGGCTTCTTGTGTGTTAGAAACAGAAAATCGTGGCCATTTCTTATATCTGTTGTTCTTTCTATGTATTGTATCAATGTATATGCGCAGCAGAGAACCGGTCTCTCTTTGTAGAATGGTATATGGAGTGTTGGTTGTGGTCGATTTATTCCGGACGTCTTAATTGGGTCCGTTATGTGAATCTGTATCTCTGTATCGGTGTTCACAATGTTGGATAACCTGATGAGGTATATCGTTTGGAGTCGACCCCCAGTAATTAGGGCTAGTAGTGTTACGAGTTTGAATGAGATTGCTTGAAGGCTGTGGGATTGAGGAAGGTTCTCTATGTGTTGTAGCAACGGTCTCGGGTCCCAAGTCGTCTCGTATCTAGGTTGAGACGGTCGTAGCTTTGATAGGCCTCTCATAAATCTTGTGAGGACAGGGTCGTTTCCAAGGTCTCTGTTGAGTATCAGAGAGAGAGCCGATTTGTGGGAATTGAAGGTCCCAAATTTGGATTGTCCTTTAGCGTATATTGACTGCAAGAATGTAAGCACATCATTGGTGGAGGCTTCGTGCGGAGAAATGGCTCGGTTTTTGCAAAAAAGTCACCACTGGCGATATGTGGAATTATACTGTTTTAGTGTGCCCTCTGATAACGAAGCTATGATTATGTCGATGGCTTCTTCCGGTATCTTCCTTATCTGGTATGCTTTCCTGATAATACTGCGGCAGCCAGGATAACCTTCGAGTACAGAGGGTGACGTTCTCTGGAAGGGGAAGACAACAGATTTGGATCAGGACCAAGAAATAATATATCGCTTTTCACAAGCTTGGTGAAAACTGGAAACCATGGTTGTGCTTGCCACCACGGGACGACCAGGATACCTGTAGCTTTTTCTTCATAGATCTTCCTAAAAATTCATAATCAAATACAATATGTAGGGATTGGTTTGTAGATGGAATGTACATTAAGCAAGCAGAGTACAGTTGTTGAGGTGTGAGAGTGAATAGTTCTTGATTGCAGCTAACATATGATCTATCAAATGTACAATTGCTTTCAAAGTACAGTGTCCCTTCTTGTCTAATATTCATTGGCCTTAAGACCACTATTGGCAATCTATTACAACCTCTACATCCATAGATGTAATCTACATTAACTGCACATGAGGCTGTTAGGACTTGCAAACTTTTAATTTCCATGTTGCCAATCATCATAGTGGCAGTCCCAAGGATTCTCTTTCTAGACATGACTAGCATGTCATCCTCTGTCATATGATATGTAATTCCAGTGTCTCTATTTGATTTAGCTAGTTGTCCTATCTTCTTGATCTTAGGCGTTGGAGCAAAACATTGAGGGCTACATGACTCAACTCTACAGACCACCTCATTGTAATTAAAAGAGGAAGTTTTGAGATCTAGTGAAACTTGATAATCACCTATCTTATCTCCCTCTGGCATGTTCAGCTCTGAAGCAACAATTGGTGTTGGCGAACCATTCACTACTATTATGTTATTATCCATGTGAGGATCTTCATGCATAAAGTTAGTTATATAGACTGGTAGTTTAGTAGATCCGAAGGCATCAATGTCTAATAATCCAGTGCTTGGATTGTTCACGTTTAACTTGCTTATAGTTGTGTAGTTCTTATACACAATCTCTAACTCAACTTCCCAGCCACTGCTTTCTTTTTTGTAGACAGTATATAAATCTCCTATTGCCATTACTATCCATTTAAAGAAAGTGCAGGAAAGTTTATGCCAACAGGTAGTGTCACATCCCAAAGCCGAGGTAAGGCATCCGTATCCAGCATGAGTGTCATTTATATCATTCGAATATCGTCCACCTTTAGTTGTATAATGGCAATTGTTATACCAACATTGTCCTGCTCCCTTGCATTCATAATACGAATCTACTAGGATCTCCCAGTCTGATGTCTTGTACATTGCTACATATTTAGTGGTTATAGAGGATGCACGAATCTTTATTGTGAAGTTATTATTCTCAATATCTCTAAAGCATATCATCTGTCCTGTTTGAATAGGGAAGGTAAACATGTTTGTCTTAACACAGTCACCATTTCTACATACTTCTCCTGCAGAGTTGATGAAGAGGTTGTTGTCACAGGCATCAATTACCTCTAATCCATTTGACAATATGAGTGCACCCATAACTGCTGCAGCTGCAGTTTTCTTTGTTATTCCATAGCTCTTCTGTTGCTTGTTGTGTTTTGCTGCTTCAGAAGGGTGTACTGTCAGGTTGGGATACAATCCAGGGGTGTTAATGTCCTTATTCTCTTTATAAGGGATACCTTGTTCTTCAGGTACATCATCATCATCACTAATGTCATAAGCAAACTTGTTAAAGTCCTTCTGCCTCTCCATTAGTTCTTCTATAATGACATTATTTATGGGAGTATTACCTTTATTTAGTTGGTACTTCTTATCTATGGTCTTCTTACTTTTTTCAATTTGTGCTGGGATTTCAATGTATGTCGGATCTGCCATCTGTGGGCTTGTACTAACAAGTTTATGGTTAGCTTTGGCCACTTTAGATTTCATTACTTCTTGAACCTTGCTTCCGTATCTACCCTTTGTCTTTTCCTTAATAAGATTTGGCCTATTGTCAGTTAGTTCAACTATGTTCTTAGTTGCTTTATACTGGGAATGAACCCTTGCACTGTGGTATTTAATTATGACCCATTCCCATATTAATTGTGATAACTGTGCCAGCTCCTTGTGGAAAACTCCTAATAATAGTCCACAAATAACCAATGCGATTATTATTCCTATAGCTATAGGGACATAATCTGTGCTACAGCTTTCAAACATCTGATTATAAGTGCAATAGATTTCTGAAGTACTTTCCTTGTTTCTAATTTATCAGATCTTCCTTCATGGGTATGGTCGCTTCGTTTCACAAAACGACAATTCTTTTCTATCACTCTCGCTCTACATGATGATTTCTTGTGTTCTTCACATTTCCAATATATCGTGTCATTGCGCTGGTATTCTTTTACATAAAAATATCCATCCAATATCATTTTTTTTGTCCAGATTGACTATTTATGTAAGACATATTTCAATATTTCGTTACCGACTCTGACATTAATTCTGAAATGTTATGTTGATTACTATAGTTATATAATCACGTTCGAATCTTTCATTTGAATGAATTTTTATATACAAGGAGTTTGATAATTATTTGATTGCGATGAAAATTAATCGAAATTATTTTAAAAGAGGAACAACGAAACCAAACCTATATATGATTCGATTAAATTGTTGTTCGATCGATTGCACTTTCGTTCAATTGATTATTCGATCGATTGATTTTCGATCAATTGATTATTCGATCATTTTATTTTTCGATCAATTGATTTTCGATTGTAGCGACCATGCAGTCGCTACCACTTTGTACATTAATTTTTATTATCAAGAGCTTTGGCGATGTTCAGTTTTGTTTAAATAATGTTTTTCATTAGTAGTTGTGTGGAAAACGAAGTTGTCAAAATGTAATAAATGTTTTTGTCATTTGAATTTGGCATGATATTTTAATTCATTATAAAATATAAATAGGAGGAACACTAACACCTCCAAAGTGGTGACCCCGACTCACACTTCACCGATAGAAGAGTAGCGAGTTTGTGCCATCATGCCAGATAGTGGTTTTGGAACCCCAATTACAGAATCTTATGTTAAATTCTCAGAAGGCTTCGCAACTGACCCAAAGAGGTTAAAGAAAAAACAATAAGATGCACTTACTTTTGAGTATGTCCATAATATTACAATTTCATCTTCTAAGGAAGGTTGTTGATAGCTTTTGGCTACCTATCTTGCTCTCTCTTCCTCTATCTTCAGCACTCTGTTAGCCAATTTTTCAGTAAAAACCATCTCGAATCAATTAGTTTTATATCCGGTTACTTGTTGAACATGTTTTATTTTCTTCTGGTGCTGAAATCTCTTCTTCTATGGCCTCGTCCCATCCTCTATCAATTGTTTCCCGCTTTCAAATGAGTCACTGTGTATATAAGTTCCGATATATTATTTTCAAAGTTTTCACACATTTTTTTTACGAAGATAACCTAAACCATCACATAAACTTGCTTCTGAAACCTGTTGCATATAGTTTACTTCCTATAATAAATTATCAACGATCAAACGAACTTACCTTCAAGTGAAGTTCGATCGTGATTATATGAGTGTCCAGTCCGAAGATATCACTTGAAATACTACGAATAAGCCCTCTGTCCCCTCTCGTAGCGCTCGTACCATAATCCATGCTAGCTCATTCTGTTCAACTAAGAACCATCACTGCAACTTGGGTTGTGGGTTGGGTGGGTAGTGATATCTTCGGACTGGCCACTCATATAATCACGATCGAACTTCACTGGAAGGTAAGTTCGTTTGATCGTTAATTATATATCGTGTCCAGTCCTCGATATCACTTGAAATACTACGTAGATGTTTAGAGATGAGAAGTTGCAGTGGGTGACATGAATAAAGGTCTCAGAAAACATACAGAAACGAAATTGTGTTTTATTGAGATCAATACTCATTTCATATGTGATGTTGCTTAGTAGCAAATGAACAATATCCCATGAGATTCTCAATCAAATAAACAGGTGTTTTATAAAAACTAAGCTAAATTAAAAATACATTTTGATGTTGACATTTATGGTCTGCCAATGGATAAAATTGCTTTCGCATAATCAGGGTTTTTCGCTAGTGGGCGATTATAGAACTTTGCGAAAGTTCCGTATTTTTCGGACCATCCTATAGTTTTACAAATATCTTCCACGGATATGCCCTGTCGCAGCGCTTTGAAGAAGAGCAGTGTCTAGTCGAGTGGGGTTTGAATTTTGTGGTATCAATTCCAGCCTGATCAAGTAGAGTCCTGACCCATCGACTGAGGGTTTGTTTGGTGGCGACCGAATAAGGCTTCTTGTGTGTTAGAAACAGAAAATCGTGGCCATTTCTTATATCTGTTGTTCTTTCTATGTATTGTATCAATGTATATGCGCAGCAGAGAACCGGTCTCTCTTTGTAGAATGGTATATGGAGTGTTGGTTGTGGTCGATTTATTCCGGACGTCTTAATTGGGTCCGTTATGTGAATCTGTATCTCTGTATCGGTGTTCACAATGTTGGATAACCTGATGAGGTATATCGTTTGGAGTCGACCCCCAGTAATTAGGGCTAGTAGTGTTACGAGTTTGAATGAGATTGCTTGAAGGCTGTGGGATTGAGGAAGGTTCTCTATGTGTTGTAGCAACGGTCTCGGGTCCCAAGTCGTCTCGTATCTAGGTTGAGACGGTCGTAGCTTTGATAGGCCTCTCATAAATCTTGTGAGGACAGGGTCGTTTCCAAGGTCTCTGTTGAGTATCAGAGAGAGAGCCGATTTGTGGGAATTGAAGGTCCCAAATTTGGATTGTCCTTTAGCGTATATTGACTGCAAGAATGTAAGCACATCATTGGTGGAGGCTTCGTGCGGAGAAATGGCTCGGTTTTTGCAAAAAAGTCACCACTGGCGATATGTGGAATTATACTGTTTTAGTGTGCCCTCTGATAACGAAGCTATGATTATGTCGATGGCTTCTTCCGGTATCTTCCTTATCTGGTATGCTTTCCTGATAATACTGCGGCAGCCAGGATAACCTTCGAGTACAGAGGGTGACGTTCTCTGGAAGGGGAAGACAACAGATTTGGATCAGGACCAAGAAATAATATATCGCTTTTCACAAGCTTGGTGAAAACTGGAAACCATGGTTGTGCTTGCCACCACGGGACGACCAGGATACCTGTAGCTTTTTCTTCATAGATCTTCCTAAAAATTCATAATCAAATACAATATGTAGGGATTGGTTTGTAGATGGAATGTACATTAAGCAAGCAGAGTACAGTTGTTGAGGTGTGAGAGTGAATAGTTCTTGATTGCAGCTAACATATGATCTATCAAATGTACAATTGCTTTCAAAGTACAGTGTCCCTTCTTGTCTAATATTCATTGGCCTTAAGACCACTATTGGCAATCTATTACAACCTCTACATCCATAGATGTAATCTACATTAACTGCACATGAGGCTGTTAGGACTTGCAAACTTTTAATTTCCATGTTGCCAATCATCATAGTGGCAGTCCCAAGGATTCTCTTTCTAGACATGACTAGCATGTCATCCTCTGTCATATGATATGTAATTCCAGTGTCTCTATTTGATTTAGCTAGTTGTCCTATCTTCTTGATCTTAGGCGTTGGAGCAAAACATTGAGGGCTACATGACTCAACTCTACAGACCACCTCATTGTAATTAAAAGAGGAAGTTTTGAGATCTAGTGAAACTTGATAATCACCTATCTTATCTCCCTCTGGCATGTTCAGCTCTGAAGCAACAATTGGTGTTGGCGAACCATTCACTACTATTATGTTATTATCCATGTGAGGATCTTCATGCATAAAGTTAGTTATATAGACTGGTAGTTTAGTAGATCCGAAGGCATCAATGTCTAATAATCCAGTGCTTGGATTGTTCACGTTTAACTTGCTTATAGTTGTGTAGTTCTTATACACAATCTCTAACTCAACTTCCCAGCCACTGCTTTCTTTTTTGTAGACAGTATATAAATCTCCTATTGCCATTACTATCCATTTAAAGAAAGTGCAGGAAAGTTTATGCCAACAGGTAGTGTCACATCCCAAAGCCGAGGTAAGGCATCCGTATCCAGCATGAGTGTCATTTATATCATTCGAATATCGTCCACCTTTAGTTGTATAATGGCAATTGTTATACCAACATTGTCCTGCTCCCTTGCATTCATAATACGAATCTACTAGGATCTCCCAGTCTGATGTCTTGTACATTGCTACATATTTAGTGGTTATAGAGGATGCACGAATCTTTATTGTGAAGTTATTATTCTCAATATCTCTAAAGCATATCATCTGTCCTGTTTGAATAGGGAAGGTAAACATGTTTGTCTTAACACAGTCACCATTTCTACATACTTCTCCTGCAGAGTTGATGAAGAGGTTGTTGTCACAGGCATCAATTACCTCTAATCCATTTGACAATATGAGTGCACCCATAACTGCTGCAGCTGCAGTTTTCTTTGTTATTCCATAGCTCTTCTGTTGCTTGTTGTGTTTTGCTGCTTCAGAAGGGTGTACTGTCAGGTTGGGATACAATCCAGGGGTGTTAATGTCCTTATTCTCTTTATAAGGGATACCTTGTTCTTCAGGTACATCATCATCATCACTAATGTCATAAGCAAACTTGTTAAAGTCCTTCTGCCTCTCCATTAGTTCTTCTATAATGACATTATTTATGGGAGTATTACCTTTATTTAGTTGGTACTTCTTATCTATGGTCTTCTTACTTTTTTCAATTTGTGCTGGGATTTCAATGTATGTCGGATCTGCCATCTGTGGGCTTGTACTAACAAGTTTATGGTTAGCTTTGGCCACTTTAGATTTCATTACTTCTTGAACCTTGCTTCCGTATCTACCCTTTGTCTTTTCCTTAATAAGATTTGGCCTATTGTCAGTTAGTTCAACTATGTTCTTAGTTGCTTTATACTGGGAATGAACCCTTGCACTGTGGTATTTAATTATGACCCATTCCCATATTAATTGTGATAACTGTGCCAGCTCCTTGTGGAAAACTCCTAATAATAGTCCACAAATAACCAATGCGATTATTATTCCTATAGCTATAGGGACATAATCTGTGCTACAGCTTTCAAACATCTGATTATAAGTGCAATAGATTTCTGAAGTACTTTCCTTGTTTCTAATTTATCAGATCTTCCTTCATGGGTATGGTCGCTTCGTTTCACAAAACGACAATTCTTTTCTATCACTCTCGCTCTACATGATGATTTCTTGTGTTCTTCACATTTCCAATATATCGTGTCATTGCGCTGGTATTCTTTTACATAAAAATATCCATCCAATATCATTTTTTTTGTCCAGATTGACTATTTATGTAAGACATATTTCAATATTTCGTTACCGACTCTGACATTAATTCTGAAATGTTATGTTGATTACTATAGTTATATAATCACGTTCGAATCTTTCATTTGAATGAATTTTTATATACAAGGAGTTTGATAATTATTTGATTGCGATGAAAATTAATCGAAATTATTTTAAAAGAGGAACAACGAAACCAAACCTATATATGATTCGATTAAATTGTTGTTCGATCGATTGCACTTTCGTTCAATTGATTATTCGATCGATTGATTTTCGATCAATTGATTATTCGATCATTTTATTTTTCGATCAATTGATTTTCGATCAATTGATTTTCGATCAATTGATATTCGATCAAATGATCTTCGATCAAATGATTTTCTATCAAATGAATTCGATTAAATTTCCGGCAATCTTATGTTAAATTCTCAGAAGGCTTCGCAACTGACCCAAAGAGGTTAAAGAAAAAACAATAAGATGCACTTACTTTTGAGTATGTCCATAATATTACAATTTCATCTTCTAAGGAAGGTTGTTGATAGCTTTTGGCTACCTATCTTGCTCTCTCTTCCTCTATCTTCAGCACTCTGTTAGCCAATTTTTCAGTAAAAACCATCTCGAATCAATTAGTTTTATATCCGGTTACTTGTTGAACATGTTTTATTTTCTTCTGGTGCTGAAATCTCTTCTTCTATGGCCTCGTCCCATCCTCTATCAATTGTTTCCCGCTTTCAAATGAGTCACTGTGTATATAAGTTCCGATATATTATTTTCAAAGTTTTCACACATTTTTCTTACGAAGATAACCTAAACCATCACATAAACTTGCTTCTGAAACCTGTTGCATATAGTTTACTTCCTATAATAAATTATCAACGATCAAACGAACTTACCTTCAAGTGAAGTTCGATCGTGATTATATGAGTGTCCAGTCCGAAGATATCACTTGAAATACTACGAATAAGCCCTCTGTCCCCTCTCGTAGCGCTCGTACCATAATCCATGCTAGCTCATTCTGTTCAACTAAGAACCATCACTGCAACTTGGGTTGTGGGTTGGGTGGGTAGTGATATCTTCGGACTGGCCACTCATATAATCACGATCGAACTTCACTGGAAGGTAAGTTCGTTTGATCGTTAATTATATATCGTGTCCAGTCCTCGATATCACTTGAAATACTACGTAGATGTTTAGAGATGAGAAGTTGCAGTGGGTGACATGAATAAAGGTCTCAGAAAACATACAGAAACGAAATTGTGTTTTATTGAGATCAATACTCATTTCATATGTGATGTTGCTTAGTAGCAAATGAACAATATCCCATGAGATTCTCAATCAAATAAACAGGTGTTTTATAAAAACTAAGCTAAATTAAAAATACATTTTGATGTTGACATTTATGGTCTGCCAATGGATAAAATTGCTTTCGCATAATCAGGGTTTTTCGCTAGTGGGCGATTATAGAACTTTGCGAAAGTTCCGTATTTTTCGGACCATCCTACAGTTTTACAAATATCTTCCACGGATATGCCCTGTCGCAGCGCTTTGAAGAAGAGCAGTGTCTAGTCGAGTGGGGTTTGAATTTTGTGGTATCAATTCCAGCCTGATCAAGTAGAGTCCTGACCCATCGACTGAGGGTTTGTTTGGTGGCGACCGAATAAGGCTTCTTGTGTGTTAGAAACAGAAAATCGTGGCCATTTCTTATATCTGTTGTTCTTTCTATGTATTGTATCAATGTATATGCGCAGCAGAGAACCGGTCTCTCTTTGTAGAATGGTATATGGAGTGTTGGTTGTGGTCGATTTATTCCGGACGTCTTAATTGGGTCCGTTATGTGAATCTGTATCTCTGTATCGGTGTTCACAATGTTGGATAACCTGATGAGGTATATCGTTTGGAGTCGACCCCCAGTAATTAGGGCTAGTAGTGTTACGAGTTTGAATGAGATTGCTTGAAGGCTGTGGGATTGAGGAAGGTTCTCTATGTGTTGTAGCAACGGTCTCGGGTCCCAAGTCGTCTCGTATCTAGGTTGAGACGGTCGTAGCTTTGATAGGCCTCTCATAAATCTTGTGAGGACAGGGTCGTTTCCAAGGTCTCTGTTGAGTATCAGAGAGAGAGCCGATTTGTGGGAATTGAAGGTCCCAAATTTGGATTGTCCTTTAGCGTATATTGACTGCAAGAATGTAAGCACATCATTGGTGGAGGCTTCGTGCGGAGAAATGGCTCGGTTTTTGCAAAAAAGTCACCACTGGCGATATGTGGAATTATACTGTTTTAGTGTGCCCTCTGATAACGAAGCTATGATTATGTCGATGGCTTCTTCCGGTATCTTCCTTATCTGGTATGCTTTCCTGATAATACTGCGGCAGCCAGGATAACCTTCGAGTACAGAGGGTGACGTTCTCTGGAAGGGGAAGACAACAGATTTGGATCAGGACCAAGAAATAATATATCGCTTTTCACAAGCTTGGTGAAAACTGGAAACCATGGTTGTGCTTGCCACCACGGGACGACCAGGATACCTGTAGCTTTTTCTTCATAGATCTTCCTAAAAATTCATAATCAAATACAATATGTAGGGATTGGTTTGTAGATGGAATGTACATTAAGCAAGCAGAGTACAGTTGTTGAGGTGTGAGAGTGAATAGTTCTTGATTGCAGCTAACATATGATCTATCAAATGTACAATTGCTTTCAAAGTACAGTGTCCCTTCTTGTCTAATATTCATTGGCCTTAAGACCACTATTGGCAATCTATTACAACCTCTACATCCATAGATGTAATCTACATTAACTGCACATGAGGCTGTTAGGACTTGCAAACTTTTAATTTCCATGTTGCCAATCATCATAGTGGCAGTCCCAAGGATTCTCTTTCTAGACATGACTAGCATGTCATCTTCTGTCATATGATATGTAATTCCAGTGTCTCTATTTGATTTAGCTAGTTGTCCTATCTTCTTGATCTTAGGCGTTGGAGCAAAACATTGAGGGCTACATGACTCAACTCTACAGACCACCTCATTGTAATTAAAAGAGGAAGTTTTGAGATCTAGTGAAACTTGATAATCACCTATCTTATCTCCCTCTGGCATGTTCAGCTCTGAAGCAACAATTGGTGTTGGCGAACCATTCACTACTATTATGTTATTATCCATGTGAGGATCTTCATGCATAAAGTTAGTTATATAGACTGGTAGTTTAGTAGATCCGAAGGCATCAATGTCTAATAATCCAGTGCTTGGATTGTTCACGTTTAACTTGCTTATAGTTGTGTAGTTCTTATACACAATCTCTAACTCAACTTCCCAGCCACTGCTTTCTTTTTTGTAGACAGTATATAAATCTCCTATTGCCATTACTATCCATTTAAAGAAAGTGCAGGAAAGTTTATGCCAACAGGTAGTGTCACATCCCAAAGCCGAGGTAAGGCATCCGTATCCAGCATGAGTGTCATTTATATCATTCGAATATCGTCCACCTTTAGTTGTATAATGGCAATTGTTATACCAACATTGTCCTGCTCCCTTGCATTCATAATACGAATCTACTAGGATCTCCCAGTCTGATGTCTTGTACATTGCTACATATTTAGTGGTTATAGAGGATGCACGAATCTTTATTGTGAAGTTATTATTCTCAATATCTCTAAAGCATATCATCTGTCCTGTTTGAATAGGGAAGGTAAACATGTTTGTCTTAACACAGTCACCATTTCTACATACTTCTCCTGCAGAGTTGATGAAGAGGTTGTTGTCACAGGCATCAATTACCTCTAATCCATTTGACAATATGAGTGCACCCATAACTGCTGCAGCTGCAGTTTTCTTTGTTATTCCATAGCTCTTCTGTTGCTTGTTGTGTTTTGCTGCTTCAGAAGGGTGTACTGTCAGGTTGGGATACAATCCAGGGGTGTTAATGTCCTTATTCTCTTTATAAGGGATACCTTGTTCTTCAGGTACATCATCATCATCACTAATGTCATAAGCAAACTTGTTAAAGTCCTTCTGCCTCTCCATTAGTTCTTCTATAATGACATTATTTATGGGAGTATTACCTTTATTTAGTTGGTACTTCTTATCTATGGTCTTCTTACTTTTTTCAATTTGTGCTGGGATTTCAATGTATGTCGGATCTGCCATCTGTGGGCTTGTACTAACAAGTTTATGGTTAGCTTTGGCCACTTTAGATTTCATTACTTCTTGAACCTTGCTTCCGTATCTACCCTTTGTCTTTTCCTTAATAAGATTTGGCCTATTGTCAGTTAGTTCAACTATGTTCTTAGTTGCTTTATACTGGGAATGAACCCTTGCACTGTGGTATTTAATTATGACCCATTCCCATATTAATTGTGATAACTGTGCCAGCTCCTTGTGGAAAACTCCTAATAATAGTCCACAAATAACCAATGCGATTATTATTCCTATAGCTATAGGGACATAATCTGTGCTACAGCTTTCAAACATCTGATTATAAGTGCAATAGATTTCTGAAGTACTTTCCTTGTTTCTAATTTATCAGATCTTCCTTCATGGGTATGGTCGCTTCGTTTCACAAAACGACAATTCTTTTCTATCACTCTCGCTCTACATGATGATTTCTTGTGTTCTTCACATTTCCAATATATCGTGTCATTGCGCTGGTATTCTTTTACATAAAAATATCCATCCAATATCATTTTTTTTGTCCAGATTGACTATTTATGTAAGACATATTTCAATATTTCGTTACCGACTCTGACATTAATTCTGAAATGTTATGTTGATTACTATAGTTATATAATCACGTTCGAATCTTTCATTTGAATGAATTTTTATATACAAGGAGTTTGATAATTATTTGATTGCGATGAAAATTAATCGAAATTATTTTAAAAGAGGAACAACGAAACCAAACCTATATATGATTCGATTAAATTGTTGTTCGATCGATTGCACTTTCGTTCAATTGATTATTCGATCGATTGATTTTCGATCAATTGATTATTCGATCATTTTATTTTTCGATCAATTGATTTTCGATCAATTGATTTTCGATCAATTGATATTCGATCAAATGATCTTCGATCAAATGATTTTCTATCAAATGAATTCGATTAAATTTCCGGCAATCTTATGTTAAATTCTCAGAAGGCTTCGCAACTGACCCAAAGAGGTTAAAGAAAAAACAATAAGATGCACTTACTTTTGAGTATGTCCATAATATTACAATTTCATCTTCTAAGGAAGGTTGTTGATAGCTTTTGGCTACCTATCTTGCTCTCTCTTCCTCTATCTTCAGCACTCTGTTAGCCAATTTTTCAGTAAAAACCATCTCGAATCAATTAGTTTTATATCCGGTTACTTGTTGAACATGTTTTATTTTCTTCTGGTGCTGAAATCTCTTCTTCTATGGCCTCGTCCCATCCTCTATCAATTGTTTCCCGCTTTCAAATGAGTCACTGTGTATATAAGTTCCGATATATTATTTTCAAAGTTTTCACACATTTTTCTTACGAAGATAACCTAAACCATCACATAAACTTGCTTCTGAAACCTGTTGCATATAGTTTACTTCCTATAATAAATTATCAACGATCAAACGAACTTACCTTCAAGTGAAGTTCGATCGTGATTATATGAGTGTCCAGTCCGAAGATATCACTTGAAATACTACGAATAAGCCCTCTGTCCCCTCTCGTAGCGCTCGTACCATAATCCATGCTAGCTCATTCTGTTCAACTAAGAACCATCACTGCAACTTGGGTTGTGGGTTGGGTGGGTAGTGATATCTTCGGACTGGCCACTCATATAATCACGATCGAACTTCACTGGAAGGTAAGTTCGTTTGATCGTTAATTATATATCGTGTCCAGTCCTCGATATCACTTGAAATACTACGTAGATGTTTAGAGATGAGAAGTTGCAGTGGGTGACATGAATAAAGGTCTCAGAAAACATACAGAAACGAAATTGTGTTTTATTGAGATCAATACTCATTTCATATGTGATGTTGCTTAGTAGCAAATGAACAATATCCCATGAGATTCTCAATCAAATAAACAGGTGTTTTATAAAAACTAAGCTAAATTAAAAATACATTTTGATGTTGACATTTATGGTCTGCCAATGGATAAAATTGCTTTCGCATAATCAGGGTTTTTCGCTAGTGGGCGATTATAGAACTTTGCGAAAGTTCCGTATTTTTCGGACCATCCTATAGTTTTACAAATATCTTCCACGGATATGCCCTGTCGCAGCGCTTTGAAGAAGAGCAGTGTCTAGTCGAGTGGGGTTTGAATTTTGTGGTATCAATTCCAGCCTGATCAAGTAGAGTCCTGACCCATCGACTGAGGGTTTGTTTGGTGGCGACCGAATAAGGCTTCTTGTGTGTTAGAAACAGAAAATCGTGGCCATTTCTTATATCTGTTGTTCTTTCTATGTATTGTATCAATGTATATGCGCAGCAGAGAACCGGTCTCTCTTTGTAGAATGGTATATGGAGTGTTGGTTGTGGTCGATTTATTCCGGACGTCTTAATTGGGTCCGTTATGTGAATCTGTATCTCTGTATCGGTGTTCACAATGTTGGATAACCTGATGAGGTATATCGTTTGGAGTCGACCCCCAGTAATTAGGGCTAGTAGTGTTACGAGTTTGAATGAGATTGCTTGAAGGCTGTGGGATTGAGGAAGGTTCTCTATGTGTTGTAGCAACGGTCTCGGGTCCCAAGTCGTCTCGTATCTAGGTTGAGACGGTCGTAGCTTTGATAGGCCTCTCATAAATCTTGTGAGGACAGGGTCGTTTCCAAGGTCTCTGTTGAGTATCAGAGAGAGAGCCGATTTGTGGGAATTGAAGGTCCCAAATTTGGATTGTCCTTTAGCGTATATTGACTGCAAGAATGTAAGCACATCATTGGTGGAGGCTTCGTGCGGAGAAATGGCTCGGTTTTTGCAAAAAAGTCACCACTGGCGATATGTGGAATTATACTGTTTTAGTGTGCCCTCTGATAACGAAGCTATGATTATGTCGATGGCTTCTTCCGGTATCTTCCTTATCTGGTATGCTTTCCTGATAATACTGCGGCAGCCAGGATAACCTTCGAGTACAGAGGGTGACGTTCTCTGGAAGGGGAAGACAACAGATTTGGATCAGGACCAAGAAATAATATATCGCTTTTCACAAGCTTGGTGAAAACTGGAAACCATGGTTGTGCTTGCCACCACGGGACGACCAGGATACCTGTAGCTTTTTCTTCATAGATCTTCCTAAAAATTCATAATCAAATACAATATGTAGGGATTGGTTTGTAGATGGAATGTACATTAAGCAAGCAGAGTACAGTTGTTGAGGTGTGAGAGTGAATAGTTCTTGATTGCAGCTAACATATGATCTATCAAATGTACAATTGCTTTCAAAGTACAGTGTCCCTTCTTGTCTAATATTCATTGGCCTTAAGACCACTATTGGCAATCTATTACAACCTCTACATCCATAGATGTAATCTACATTAACTGCACATGAGGCTGTTAGGACTTGCAAACTTTTAATTTCCATGTTGCCAATCATCATAGTGGCAGTCCCAAGGATTCTCTTTCTAGACATGACTAGCATGTCATCCTCTGTCATATGATATGTAATTCCAGTGTCTCTATTTGATTTAGCTAGTTGTCCTATCTTCTTGATCTTAGGCGTTGGAGCAAAACATTGAGGGCTACATGACTCAACTCTACAGACCACCTCATTGTAATTAAAAGAGGAAGTTTTGAGATCTAGTGAAACTTGATAATCACCTATCTTATCTCCCTCTGGCATGTTCAGCTCTGAAGCAACAATTGGTGTTGGCGAACCATTCACTACTATTATGTTATTATCCATGTGAGGATCTTCATGCATAAAGTTAGTTATATAGACTGGTAGTTTAGTAGATCCGAAGGCATCAATGTCTAATAATCCAGTGCTTGGATTGTTCACGTTTAACTTGCTTATAGTTGTGTAGTTCTTATACACAATCTCTAACTCAACTTCCCAGCCACTGCTTTCTTTTTTGTAGACAGTATATAAATCTCCTATTGCCATTACTATCCATTTAAAGAAAGTGCAGGAAAGTTTATGCCAACAGGTAGTGTCACATCCCAAAGCCGAGGTAAGGCATCCGTATCCAGCATGAGTGTCATTTATATCATTCGAATATCGTCCACCTTTAGTTGTATAATGGCAATTGTTATACCAACATTGTCCTGCTCCCTTGCATTCATAATACGAATCTACTAGGATCTCCCAGTCTGATGTCTTGTACATTGCTACATATTTAGTGGTTATAGAGGATGCACGAATCTTTATTGTGAAGTTATTATTCTCAATATCTCTAAAGCATATCATCTGTCCTGTTTGAATAGGGAAGGTAAACATGTTTGTCTTAACACAGTCACCATTTCTACATACTTCTCCTGCAGAGTTGATGAAGAGGTTGTTGTCACAGGCATCAATTACCTCTAATCCATTTGACAATATGAGTGCACCCATAACTGCTGCAGCTGCAGTTTTCTTTGTTATTCCATAGCTCTTCTGTTGCTTGTTGTGTTTTGCTGCTTCAGAAGGGTGTACTGTCAGGTTGGGATACAATCCAGGGGTGTTAATGTCCTTATTCTCTTTATAAGGGATACCTTGTTCTTCAGGTACATCATCATCATCACTAATGTCATAAGCAAACTTGTTAAAGTCCTTCTGCCTCTCCATTAGTTCTTCTATAATGACATTATTTATGGGAGTATTACCTTTATTTAGTTGGTACTTCTTATCTATGGTCTTCTTACTTTTTTCAATTTGTGCTGGGATTTCAATGTATGTCGGATCTGCCATCTGTGGGCTTGTACTAACAAGTTTATGGTTAGCTTTGGCCACTTTAGATTTCATTACTTCTTGAACCTTGCTTCCGTATCTACCCTTTGTCTTTTCCTTAATAAGATTTGGCCTATTGTCAGTTAGTTCAACTATGTTCTTAGTTGCTTTATACTGGGAATGAACCCTTGCACTGTGGTATTTAATTATGACCCATTCCCATATTAATTGTGATAACTGTGCCAGCTCCTTGTGGAAAACTCCTAATAATAGTCCACAAATAACCAATGCGATTATTATTCCTATAGCTATTGGGACATAATCTGTGCTACAGCTTTCAAACATCTGATTATAAGTGCAATAGATTTCTGAAGTACTTTCCTTGTTTCTAATTTATCAGATCTTCCTTCATGGGTATGGTCGCTTCGTTTCACAAAACGACAATTCTTTTCTATCACTCTCGCTCTACATGATGATTTCTTGTGTTCTTCACATTTCCAATATATCGTGTCATTGCGCTGGTATTCTTTTACATAAAAATATCCATCCAATATCATTTTTTTTGTCCAGATTGACTATTTATGTAAGACATATTTCAATATTTCGTTACCGACTCTGACATTAATTCTGAAATGTTATGTTGATTACTATAGTTATATAATCACGTTCGAATCTTTCATTTGAATGAATTTTTATATACAAGGAGTTTGATAATTATTTGATTGCGATGAAAATTAATCGAAATTATTTTAAAAGAGGAACAACGAAACCAAACCTATATATGATTCGATTAAATTGTTGTTCGATCGATTGCACTTTCGTTCAATTGATTATTCGATCGATTGATTTTCGATCAATTGATTATTCGATCATTTTATTTTTCGATCAATTGATTTTCGATCAATTGATTTTCGATCAATTGATATTCGATCAAATGATCTTCGATCAAATGATTTTCTATCAAATGAATTCGATTAAATTTCCGGCAATCTTATGTTAAATTCTCAGAAGGCTTCGCAACTGACCCAAAGAGGTTAAAGAAAAAACAATAAGATGCACTTACTTTTGAGTATGTCCATAATATTACAATTTCATCTTCTAAGGAAGGTTGTTGATAGCTTTTGGCTACCTATCTTGCTCTCTCTTCCTCTATCTTCAGCACTCTGTTAGCCAATTTTTCAGTAAAAACCATCTCGAATCAATTAGTTTTATATCCGGTTACTTGTTGAACATGTTTTATTTTCTTCTGGTGCTGAAATCTCTTCTTCTATGGCCTCGTCCCATCCTCTATCAATTGTTTCCCGCTTTCAAATGAGTCACTGTGTATATAAGTTCCGATATATTATTTTCAAAGTTTTCACACATTTTTCTTACGAAGATAACCTAAACCATCACATAAACTTGCTTCTGAAACCTGTTGCATATAGTTTACTTCCTATAATAAATTATCAACGATCAAACGAACTTACCTTCAAGTGAAGTTCGATCGTGATTATATGAGTGTCCAGTCCGAAGATATCACTTGAAATACTACGAATAAGCCCTCTGTCCCCTCTCGTAGCGCTCGTACCATAATCCATGCTAGCTCATTCTGTTCAACTAAGAACCATCACTGCAACTTGGGTTGTGGGTTGGGTGGGTAGTGATATCTTCGGACTGGCCACTCATATAATCACGATCGAACTTCACTGGAAGGTAAGTTCGTTTGATCGTTAATTATATATCGTGTCCAGTCCTCGATATCACTTGAAATACTACGTAGATGTTTAGAGATGAGAAGTTGCAGTGGGTGACATGAATAAAGGTCTCAGAAAACATACAGAAACGAAATTGTGTTTTATTGAGATCAATACTCATTTCATATGTGATGTTGCTTAGTAGCAAATGAACAATATCCCATGAGATTCTCAATCAAATAAACAGGTGTTTTATAAAAACTAAGCTAAATTAAAAATACATTTTGATGTTGACATTTATGGTCTGCCAATGGATAAAATTGCTTTCGCATAATCAGGGTTTTTCGCTAGTGGGCGATTATAGAACTTTGCGAAAGTTCCGTATTTTTCGGACCATCCTATAGTTTTACAAATATCTTCCACGGATATGCCCTGTCGCAGCGCTTTGAAGAAGAGCAGTGTCTAGTCGAGTGGGGTTTGAATTTTGTGGTATCAATTCCAGCCTGATCAAGTAGAGTCCTGACCCATCGACTGAGGGTTTGTTTGGTGGCGACCGAATAAGGCTTCTTGTGTGTTAGAAACAGAAAATCGTGGCCATTTCTTATATCTGTTGTTCTTTCTATGTATTGTATCAATGTATATGCGCAGCAGAGAACCGGTCTCTCTTTGTAGAATGGTATATGGAGTGTTGGTTGTGGTCGATTTATTCCGGACGTCTTAATTGGGTCCGTTATGTGAATCTGTATCTCTGTATCGGTGTTCACAATGTTGGATAACCTGATGAGGTATATCGTTTGGAGTCGACCCCCAGTAATTAGGGCTAGTAGTGTTACGAGTTTGAATGAGATTGCTTGAAGGCTGTGGGATTGAGGAAGGTTCTCTATGTGTTGTAGCAACGGTCTCGGGTCCCAAGTCGTCTCGTATCTAGGTTGAGACGGTCGTAGCTTTGATAGGCCTCTCATAAATCTTGTGAGGACAGGGTCGTTTCCAAGGTCTCTGTTGAGTATCAGAGAGAGAGCCGATTTGTGGGAATTGAAGGTCCCAAATTTGGATTGTCCTTTAGCGTATATTGACTGCAAGAATGTAAGCACATCATTGGTGGAGGCTTCGTGCGGAGAAATGGCTCGGTTTTTGCAAAAAAGTCACCACTGGCGATATGTGGAATTATACTGTTTTAGTGTGCCCTCTGATAACGAAGCTATGATTATGTCGATGGCTTCTTCCGGTATCTTCCTTATCTGGTATGCTTTCCTGATAATACTGCGGCAGCCAGGATAACCTTCGAGTACAGAGGGTGACGTTCTCTGGAAGGGGAAGACAACAGATTTGGATCAGGACCAAGAAATAATATATCGCTTTTCACAAGCTTGGTGAAAACTGGAAACCATGGTTGTGCTTGCCACCACGGGACGACCAGGATACCTGTAGCTTTTTCTTCATAGATCTTCCTAAAAATTCATAATCAAATACAATATGTAGGGATTGGTTTGTAGATGGAATGTACATTAAGCAAGCAGAGTACAGTTGTTGAGGTGTGAGAGTGAATAGTTCTTGATTGCAGCTAACATATGATCTATCAAATGTACAATTGCTTTCAAAGTACAGTGTCCCTTCTTGTCTAATATTCATTGGCCTTAAGACCACTATTGGCAATCTATTACAACCTCTACATCCATAGATGTAATCTACATTAACTGCACATGAGGCTGTTAGGACTTGCAAACTTTTAATTTCCATGTTGCCAATCATCATAGTGGCAGTCCCAAGGATTCTCTTTCTAGACATGACTAGCATGTCATCCTCTGTCATATGATATGTAATTCCAGTGTCTCTATTTGATTTAGCTAGTTGTCCTATCTTCTTGATCTTAGGCGTTGGAGCAAAACATTGAGGGCTACATGACTCAACTCTACAGACCACCTCATTGTAATTAAAAGAGGAAGTTTTGAGATCTAGTGAAACTTGATAATCACCTATCTTATCTCCCTCTGGCATGTTCAGCTCTGAAGCAACAATTGGTGTTGGCGAACCATTCACTACTATTATGTTATTATCCATGTGAGGATCTTCATGCATAAAGTTAGTTATATAGACTGGTAGTTTAGTAGATCCGAAGGCATCAATGTCTAATAATCCAGTGCTTGGATTGTTCACGTTTAACTTGCTTATAGTTGTGTAGTTCTTATACACAATCTCTAACTCAACTTCCCAGCCACTGCTTTCTTTTTTGTAGACAGTATATAAATCTCCTATTGCCATTACTATCCATTTAAAGAAAGTGCAGGAAAGTTTATGCCAACAGGTAGTGTCACATCCCAAAGCCGAGGTAAGGCATCCGTATCCAGCATGAGTGTCATTTATATCATTCGAATATCGTCCACCTTTAGTTGTATAATGGCAATTGTTATACCAACATTGTCCTGCTCCCTTGCATTCATAATACGAATCTACTAGGATCTCCCAGTCTGATGTCTTGTACATTGCTACATATTTAGTGGTTATAGAGGATGCACGAATCTTTATTGTGAAGTTATTATTCTCAATATCTCTAAAGCATATCATCTGTCCTGTTTGAATAGGGAAGGTAAACATGTTTGTCTTAACACAGTCACCATTTCTACATACTTCTCCTGCAGAGTTGATGAAGAGGTTGTTGTCACAGGCATCAATTACCTCTAATCCATTTGACAATATGAGTGCACCCATAACTGCTGCAGCTGCAGTTTTCTTTGTTATTCCATAGCTCTTCTGTTGCTTGTTGTGTTTTGCTGCTTCAGAAGGGTGTACTGTCAGGTTGGGATACAATCCAGGGGTGTTAATGTCCTTATTCTCTTTATAAGGGATACCTTGTTCTTCAGGTACATCATCATCATCACTAATGTCATAAGCAAACTTGTTAAAGTCCTTCTGCCTCTCCATTAGTTCTTCTATAATGACATTATTTATGGGAGTATTACCTTTATTTAGTTGGTACTTCTTATCTATGGTCTTCTTACTTTTTTCAATTTGTGCTGGGATTTCAATGTATGTCGGATCTGCCATCTGTGGGCTTGTACTAACAAGTTTATGGTTAGCTTTGGCCACTTTAGATTTCATTACTTCTTGAACCTTGCTTCCGTATCTACCCTTTGTCTTTTCCTTAATAAGATTTGGCCTATTGTCAGTTAGTTCAACTATGTTCTTAGTTGCTTTATACTGGGAATGAACCCTTGCACTGTGGTATTTAATTATGACCCATTCCCATATTAATTGTGATAACTGTGCCAGCTCCTTGTGGAAAACTCCTAATAATAGTCCACAAATAACCAATGCGATTATTATTCCTATAGCTATAGGGACATAATCTGTGCTACAGCTTTCAAACATCTGATTATAAGTGCAATAGATTTCTGAAGTACTTTCCTTGTTTCTAATTTATCAGATCTTCCTTCATGGGTATGGTCGCTTCGTTTCACAAAACGACAATTCTTTTCTATCACTCTCGCTCTACATGATGATTTCTTGTGTTCTTCACATTTCCAATATATCGTGTCATTGCGCTGGTATTCTTTTACATAAAAATATCCATCCAATATCATTTTTTTTGTCCAGATTGACTATTTATGTAAGACATATTTCAATATTTCGTTACCGACTCTGACATTAATTCTGAAATGTTATGTTGATTACTATAGTTATATAATCACGTTCGAATCTTTCATTTGAATGAATTTTTATATACAAGGAGTTTGATAATTATTTGATTGCGATGAAAATTAATCGAAATTATTTTAAAAGAGGAACAACGAAACCAAACCTATATATGATTCGATTAAATTGTTGTTCGATCGATTGCACTTTCGTTCAATTGATTATTCGATCGATTGATTTTCGATCAATTGATTATTCGATCATTTTATTTTTCGATCAATTGATTTTCGATCAATTGATTTTCGATCAATTGATATTCGATCAAATGATCTTCGATCAAATGATTTTCTATCAAATGAATTCGATTAAATTTCCGGCAATCTTATGTTAAATTCTCAGAAGGCTTCGCAACTGACCCAAAGAGGTTAAAGAAAAAACAATAAGATGCACTTACTTTTGAGTATGTCCATAATATTACAATTTCATCTTCTAAGGAAGGTTGTTGATAGCTTTTGGCTACCTATCTTGCTCTCTCTTCCTCTATCTTCAGCACTCTGTTAGCCAATTTTTCAGTAAAAACCATCTCGAATCAATTAGTTTTATATCCGGTTACTTGTTGAACATGTTTTATTTTCTTCTGGTGCTGAAATCTCTTCTTCTATGGCCTCGTCCCATCCTCTATCAATTGTTTCCCGCTTTCAAATGAGTCACTGTGTATATAAGTTCCGATATATTATTTTCAAAGTTTTCACACATTTTTCTTACGAAGATAACCTAAACCATCACATAAACTTGCTTCTGAAACCTGTTGCATATAGTTTACTTCCTATAATAAATTATCAACGATCAAACGAACTTACCTTCAAGTGAAGTTCGATCGTGATTATATGAGTGTCCAGTCCGAAGATATCACTTGAAATACTACGAATAAGCCCTCTGTCCCCTCTCGTAGCGCTCGTACCATAATCCATGCTAGCTCATTCTGTTCAACTAAGAACCATCACTGCAACTTGGGTTGTGGGTTGGGTGGGTAGTGATATCTTCGGACTGGCCACTCATATAATCACGATCGAACTTCACTGGAAGGTAAGTTCGTTTGATCGTTAATTATATATCGTGTCCAGTCCTCGATATCACTTGAAATACTACGTAGATGTTTAGAGATGAGAAGTTGCAGTGGGTGACATGAATAAAGGTCTCAGAAAACATACAGAAACGAAATTGTGTTTTATTGAGATCAATACTCATTTCATATGTGATGTTGCTTAGTAGCAAATGAACAATATCCCATGAGATTCTCAATCAAATAAACAGGTGTTTTATAAAAACTAAGCTAAATTAAAAATACATTTTGATGTTGACATTTATGGTCTGCCAATGGATAAAATTGCTTTCGCATAATCAGGGTTTTTCGCTAGTGGGCGATTATAGAACTTTGCGAAAGTTCCGTATTTTTCGGACCATCCTATAGTTTTACAAATATCTTCCACGGATATGCCCTGTCGCAGCGCTTTGAAGAAGAGCAGTGTCTAGTCGAGTGGGGTTTGAATTTTGTGGTATCAATTCCAGCCTGATCAAGTAGAGTCCTGACCCATCGACTGAGGGTTTGTTTGGTGGCGACCGAATAAGGCTTCTTGTGTGTTAGAAACAGAAAATCGTGGCCATTTCTTATATCTGTTGTTCTTTCTATGTATTGTATCAATGTATATGCGCAGCAGAGAACCGGTCTCTCTTTGTAGAATGGTATATGGAGTGTTGGTTGTGGTCGATTTATTCCGGACGTCTTAATTGGGTCCGTTATGTGAATCTGTATCTCTGTATCGGTGTTCACAATGTTGGATAACCTGATGAGGTATATCGTTTGGAGTCGACCCCCAGTAATTAGGGCTAGTAGTGTTACGAGTTTGAATGAGATTGCTTGAAGGCTGTGGGATTGAGGAAGGTTCTCTATGTGTTGTAGCAACGGTCTCGGGTCCCAAGTCGTCTCGTATCTAGGTTGAGACGGTCGTAGCTTTGATAGGCCTCTCATAAATCTTGTGAGGACAGGGTCGTTTCCAAGGTCTCTGTTGAGTATCAGAGAGAGAGCCGATTTGTGGGAATTGAAGGTCCCAAATTTGGATTGTCCTTTAGCGTATATTGACTGCAAGAATGTAAGCACATCATTGGTGGAGGCTTCGTGCGGAGAAATGGCTCGGTTTTTGCAAAAAAGTCACCACTGGCGATATGTGGAATTATACTGTTTTAGTGTGCCCTCTGATAACGAAGCTATGATTATGTCGATGGCTTCTTCCGGTATCTTCCTTATCTGGTATGCTTTCCTGATAATACTGCGGCAGCCAGGATAACCTTCGAGTACAGAGGGTGACGTTCTCTGGAAGGGGAAGACAACAGATTTGGATCAGGACCAAGAAATAATATATCGCTTTTCACAAGCTTGGTGAAAACTGGAAACCATGGTTGTGCTTGCCACCACGGGACGACCAGGATACCTGTAGCTTTTTCTTCATAGATCTTCCTAAAAATTCATAATCAAATACAATATGTAGGGATTGGTTTGTAGATGGAATGTACATTAAGCAAGCAGAGTACAGTTGTTGAGGTGTGAGAGTGAATAGTTCTTGATTGCAGCTAACATATGATCTATCAAATGTACAATTGCTTTCAAAGTACAGTGTCCCTTCTTGTCTAATATTCATTGGCCTTAAGACCACTATTGGCAATCTATTACAACCTCTACATCCATAGATGTAATCTACATTAACTGCACATGAGGCTGTTAGGACTTGCAAACTTTTAATTTCCATGTTGCCAATCATCATAGTGGCAGTCCCAAGGATTCTCTTTCTAGACATGACTAGCATGTCATCCTCTGTCATATGATATGTAATTCCAGTGTCTCTATTTGATTTAGCTAGTTGTCCTATCTTCTTGATCTTAGGCGTTGGAGCAAAACATTGAGGGCTACATGACTCAACTCTACAGACCACCTCATTGTAATTAAAAGAGGAAGTTTTGAGATCTAGTGAAACTTGATAATCACCTATCTTATCTCCCTCTGGCATGTTCAGCTCTGAAGCAACAATTGGTGTTGGCGAACCATTCACTACTATTATGTTATTATCCATGTGAGGATCTTCATGCATAAAGTTAGTTATATAGACTGGTAGTTTAGTAGATCCGAAGGCATCAATGTCTAATAATCCAGTGCTTGGATTGTTCACGTTTAACTTGCTTATAGTTGTGTAGTTCTTATACACAATCTCTAACTCAACTTCCCAGCCACTGCTTTCTTTTTTGTAGACAGTATATAAATCTCCTATTGCCATTACTATCCATTTAAAGAAAGTGCAGGAAAGTTTATGCCAACAGGTAGTGTCACATCCCAAAGCCGAGGTAAGGCATCCGTATCCAGCATGAGTGTCATTTATATCATTCGAATATCGTCCACCTTTAGTTGTATAATGGCAATTGTTATACCAACATTGTCCTGCTCCCTTGCATTCATAATACGAATCTACTAGGATCTCCCAGTCTGATGTCTTGTACATTGCTACATATTTAGTGGTTATAGAGGATGCACGAATCTTTATTGTGAAGTTATTATTCTCAATATCTCTAAAGCATATCATCTGTCCTGTTTGAATAGGGAAGGTAAACATGTTTGTCTTAACACAGTCACCATTTCTACATACTTCTCCTGCAGAGTTGATGAAGAGGTTGTTGTCACAGGCATCAATTACCTCTAATCCATTTGACAATATGAGTGCACCCATAACTGCTGCAGCTGCAGTTTTCTTTGTTATTCCATAGCTCTTCTGTTGCTTGTTGTGTTTTGCTGCTTCAGAAGGGTGTACTGTCAGGTTGGGATACAATCCAGGGGTGTTAATGTCCTTATTCTCTTTATAAGGGATACCTTGTTCTTCAGGTACATCATCATCATCACTAATGTCATAAGCAAACTTGTTAAAGTCCTTCTGCCTCTCCATTAGTTCTTCTATAATGACATTATTTATGGGAGTATTACCTTTATTTAGTTGGTACTTCTTATCTATGGTCTTCTTACTTTTTTCAATTTGTGCTGGGATTTCAATGTATGTCGGATCTGCCATCTGTGGGCTTGTACTAACAAGTTTATGGTTAGCTTTGGCCACTTTAGATTTCATTACTTCTTGAACCTTGCTTCCGTATCTACCCTTTGTCTTTTCCTTAATAAGATTTGGCCTATTGTCAGTTAGTTCAACTATGTTCTTAGTTGCTTTATACTGGGAATGAACCCTTGCACTGTGGTATTTAATTATGACCCATTCCCATATTAATTGTGATAACTGTGCCAGCTCCTTGTGGAAAACTCCTAATAATAGTCCACAAATAACCAATGCGATTATTATTCCTATAGCTATAGGGACATAATCTGTGCTACAGCTTTCAAACATCTGATTATAAGTGCAATAGATTTCTGAAGTACTTTCCTTGTTTCTAATTTATCAGATCTTCCTTCATGGGTATGGTCGCTTCGTTTCACAAAACGACAATTCTTTTCTATCACTCTCGCTCTACATGATGATTTCTTGTGTTCTTCACATTTCCAATATATCGTGTCATTGCGCTGGTATTCTTTTACATAAAAATATCCATCCAATATAATTTTTTTTGTCCAGATTGACTATTTATGTAAGACATATTTCAATATTTCGTTACCGACTCTGACATTAATTCTGAAATGTTATGTTGATTACTATAGTTATATAATCACGTTCGAATCTTTCATTTGAATGAATTTTTATATACAAGGAGTTTGATAATTATTTGATTGCGATGAAAATTAATCGAAATTATTTTAAAAGAGGAACAACGAAACCAAACCTATATATGATTCGATTAAATTGTTGTTCGATCGATTGCACTTTCGTTCAATTGATTATTCGATCGATTGATTTTCGATCAATTGATTATTCGATCATTTTATTTTTCGATCAATTGATTTTCGATCAATTGATTTTCGATCAATTGATATTCGATCAAATGATCTTCGATCAAATGATTTTCTATCAAATGAATTCGATTAAATTTCCGGCAATCTTATGTTAAATTCTCAGAAGGCTTCGCAACTGACCCAAAGAGGTTAAAGAAAAAACAATAAGATGCACTTACTTTTGAGTATGTCCATAATATTACAATTTCATCTTCTAAGGAAGGTTGTTGATAGCTTTTGGCTACCTATCTTGCTCTCTCTTCCTCTATCTTCAGCACTCTGTTAGCCAATTTTTCAGTAAAAACCATCTCGAATCAATTAGTTTTATATCCGGTTACTTGTTGAACATGTTTTATTTTCTTCTGGTGCTGAAATCTCTTCTTCTATGGCCTCGTCCCATCCTCTATCAATTGTTTCCCGCTTTCAAATGAGTCACTGTGTATATAAGTTCCGATATATTATTTTCAAAGTTTTCACACATTTTTCTTACGAAGATAACCTAAACCATCACATAAACTTGCTTCTGAAACCTGTTGCATATAGTTTACTTCCTATAATAATTTATCAACGATCAAACGAACTTACCTTCAAGTGAAGTTCGATCGTGATTATATGAGTGTCCAGTCCGAAGATATCACTTGAAATACTACGAATAAGCCCTCTGTCCCCTCTCGTAGCGCTCGTACCATAATCCATGCTAGCTCATTCTGTTCAACTAAGAACCATCACTGCAACTTGGGTTGTGGGTTGGGTGGGTAGTGATATCTTCGGACTGGCCACTCATATAATCACGATCGAACTTCACTGGAAGGTAAGTTCGTTTGATCGTTAATTATATATCGTGTCCAGTCCTCGATATCACTTGAAATACTACGTAGATGTTTAGAGATGAGAAGTTGCAGTGGGTGACATGAATAAAGGTCTCAGAAAACATACAGAAACGAAATTGTGTTTAATTGAGATCAATACTCATTTCATATGTGATGTTGCTTAGTAGCAAATGAACAATATCCCATGAGATTCTCAATCAAATAAACAGGTGTTTTATAAAAACTAAGCTAAATTAAAAATACATTTTGATGTTGACATTTATGGTCTGCCAATGGATAAAATTGCTTTCGCATAATCAGGGTTTTTCGCTAGTGGGCGATTATAGAACTTTGCGAAAGTTCCGTATTTTTCGGACCATCCTACAGTTTTACAAATATCTTCCACGGATATGCCCTGTCGCAGCGCTTTGAAGAAGAGCAGTGTCTAGTCGAGTGGGGTTTGAATTTTGTGGTATCAATTCCAGCCTGATCAAGTAGAGTCCTGACCCATCGACTGAGGGTTTGTTTGGTGGCGACCGAATAAGGCTTCTTGTGTGTTAGAAACAGAAAATCGTGGCCATTTCTTATATCTGTTGTTCTTTCTATGTATTGTATCAATGTATATGCGCAGCAGAGAACCGGTCTCTCTTTGTAGAATGGTATATGGAGTGTTGGTTGTGGTCGATTTATTCCGGACGTCTTAATTGGGTCCGTTATGTGAATCTGTATCTCTGTATCGGTGTTCACAATGTTGGATAACCTGATGAGGTATATCGTTTGGAGTCGACCCCCAGTAATTAGGGCTAGTAGTGTTACGAGTTTGAATGAGATTGCTTGAAGGCTGTGGGATTGAGGAAGGTTCTCTATGTGTTGTAGCAACGGTCTCGGGTCCCAAGTCGTCTCGTATCTAGGTTGAGACGGTCGTAGCTTTGATAGGCCTCTCATAAATCTTGTGAGGACAGGGTCGTTTCCAAGGTCTCTGTTGAGTATCAGAGAGAGAGCCGATTTGTGGGAATTGAAGGTCCCAAATTTGGATTGTCCTTTAGCGTATATTGACTGCAAGAATGTAAGCACATCATTGGTGGAGGCTTCGTGCGGAGAAATGGCTCGGCTTTTGCAAAAAAGTCACCACTGGCGATATGTGGAATTATACTGTTTTAGTGTGCCCTCTGATAACGAAGCTATGATTATGTCGATGGCTTCTTCCGGTATCTTCCTTATCTGGTATGCTTTCCTGATAATACTGCGGCAGCCAGGATAACCTTCGAGTACAGAGGGTGACGTTCTCTGGAAGGGGAAGACAACAGATTTGGATCAGGACCAAGAAATAATATATCGCTTTTCACAAGCTTGGTGAAAACTGGAAACCATGGTTGTGCTTGCCACCACGGGACGACCAGGATACCTGTAGCTTTTTCTTCATAGATCTTCCTAAAAATTCATAATCAAATACAATATGTAGGGATTGGTTTGTAGATGGAATGTACATTAAGCAAGCAGAGTACAGTTGTTGAGGTGTGAGAGTGAATAGTTCTTGATTGCAGCTAACATATGATCTATCAAATGTACAATTGCTTTCAAAGTACAGTGTCCCTTCTTGTCTAATATTCATTGGCCTTAAGACCACTATTGGCAATCTATTACAACCTCTACATCCATAGATGTAATCTACATTAACTGCACATGAGGCTGTTAGGACTTGCAAACTTTTAATTTCCATGTTGCCAATCATCATAGTGGCAGTCCCAAGGATTCTCTTTCTAGACATGACTAGCATGTCATCCTCTGTCATATGATATGTAATTCCAGTGTCTCTATTTGATTTAGCTAGTTGTCCTATCTTCTTGATCTTAGGCGTTGGAGCAAAACATTGAGGGCTACATGACTCAACTCTACAGACCACCTCATTGTAATTAAAAGAGGAAGTTTTGAGATCTAGTGAAACTTGATAATCACCTATCTTATCTCCCTCTGGCATGTTCAGCTCTGAAGCAACAATTGGTGTTGGCGAACCATTCACTACTATTATGTTATTATCCATGTGAGGATCTTCATGCATAAAGTTAGTTATATAGACTGGTAGTTTAGTAGATCCGAAGGCATCAATGTCTAATAATCCAGTGCTTGGATTGTTCACGTTTAACTTGCTTATAGTTGTGTAGTTCTTATACACAATCTCTAACTCAACTTCCCAGCCACTGCTTTCTTTTTTGTAGACAGTATATAAATCTCCTATTGCCATTACTATCCATTTAAAGAAAGTGCAGGAAAGTTTATGCCAACAGGTAGTGTCACATCCCAAAGCCGAGGTAAGGCATCCGTATCCAGCATGAGTGTCATTTATATCATTCGAATATCGTCCACCTTTAGTTGTATAATGGCAATTGTTATACCAACATTGTCCTGCTCCCTTGCATTCATAATACGAATCTACTAGGATCTCCCAGTCTGATGTCTTGTACATTGCTACATATTTAGTGGTTATAGAGGATGCACGAATCTTTATTGTGAAGTTATTATTCTCAATATCTCTAAAGCATATCATCTGTCCTGTTTGAATAGGGAAGGTAAACATGTTTGTCTTAACACAGTCACCATTTCTACATACTTCTCCTGCAGAGTTGATGAAGAGGTTGTTGTCACAGGCATCAATTACCTCTAATCCATTTGACAATATGAGTGCACCCATAACTGCTGCAGCTGCAGTTTTCTTTGTTATTCCATAGCTCTTCTGTTGCTTGTTGTGTTTTGCTGCTTCAGAAGGGTGTACTGTCAGGTTGGGATACAATCCAGGGGTGTTAATGTCCTTATTCTCTTTATAAGGGATACCTTGTTCTTCAGGTACATCATCATCATCACTAATGTCATAAGCAAACTTGTTAAAGTCCTTCTGCCTCTCCATTAGTTCTTCTATAATGACATTATTTATGGGAGTATTACCTTTATTTAGTTGGTACTTCTTATCTATGGTCTTCTTACTTTTTTCAATTTGTGCTGGGATTTCAATGTATGTCGGATCTGCCATCTGTGGGCTTGTACTAACAAGTTTATGGTTAGCTTTGGCCACTTTAGATTTCATTACTTCTTGAACCTTGCTTCCGTATCTACCCTTTGTCTTTTCCTTAATAAGATTTGGCCTATTGTCAGTTAGTTCAACTATGTTCTTAGTTGCTTTATACTGGGAATGAACCCTTGCACTGTGGTATTTAATTATGACCCATTCCCATATTAATTGTGATAACTGTGCCAGCTCCTTGTGGAAAACTCCTAATAATAGTCCACAAATAACCAATGCGATTATTATTCCTATAGCTATAGGGACATAATCTGTGCTACAGCTTTCAAACATCTGATTATAAGTGCAATAGATTTCTGAAGTACTTTCCTTGTTTCTAATTTATCAGATCTTCCTTCATGGGTATGGTCGCTTCGTTTCACAAAACGACAATTCTTTTCTATCACTCTCGCTCTACATGATGATTTCTTGTGTTCTTCACATTTCCAATATATCGTGTCATTGCGCTGGTATTCTTTTACATAAAAATATCCATCCAATATAATTTTTTTTGTCCAGATTGACTATTTATGTAAGACATATTTCAATATTTCGTTACCGACTCTGACATTAATTCTGAAATGTTATGTTGATTACTATAGTTATATAATCACGTTCGAATCTTTCATTTGAATGAATTTTTATATACAAGGAGTTTGATAATTATTTGATTGCGATGAAAATTAATCGAAATTATTTTAAAAGAGGAACAACGAAACCAAACCTATATATGATTCGATTAAATTGTTGTTCGATCGATTGCACTTTCGTTCAATTGATTATTCGATCGATTGATTTTCGATCAATTGATTATTCGATCATTTTATTTTTCGATCAATTGATTTTCGATCAATTGATTTTCGATCAATTGATATTCGATCAAATGATCTTCGATCAAATGATTTTCTATCAAATGAATTCGATTAAATTTCCGGCAATCTTATGTTAAATTCTCAGAAGGCTTCGCAACTGACCCAAAGAGGTTAAAGAAAAAACAATAAGATGCACTTACTTTTGAGTATGTCCATAATATTACAATTTCATCTTCTAAGGAAGGTTGTTGATAGCTTTTGGCTACCTATCTTGCTCTCTCTTCCTCTATCTTCAGCACTCTGTTAGCCAATTTTTCAGTAAAAACCATCTCGAATCAATTAGTTTTATATCCGGTTACTTGTTGAACATGTTTTATTTTCTTCTGGTGCTGAAATCTCTTCTTCTATGGCCTCGTCCCATCCTCTATCAATTGTTTCCCGCTTTCAAATGAGTCACTGTGTATATAAGTTCCGATATATTATTTTCAAAGTTTTCACACATTTTTCTTACGAAGATAACCTAAACCATCACATAAACTTGCTTCTGAAACCTGTTGCATATAGTTTACTTCCTATAATAATTTATCAACGATCAAACGAACTTACCTTCAAGTGAAGTTCGATCGTGATTATATGAGTGTCCAGTCCGAAGATATCACTTGAAATACTACGAATAAGCCCTCTGTCCCCTCTCGTAGCGCTCGTACCATAATCCATGCTAGCTCATTCTGTTCAACTAAGAACCATCACTGCAACTTGGGTTGTGGGTTGGGTGGGTAGTGATATCTTCGGACTGGCCACTCATATAATCACGATCGAACTTCACTGGAAGGTAAGTTCGTTTGATCGTTAATTATATATCGTGTCCAGTCCTCGATATCACTTGAAATACTACGTAGATGTTTAGAGATGAGAAGTTGCAGTGGGTGACATGAATAAAGGTCTCAGAAAACATACAGAAACGAAATTGTGTTTAATTGAGATCAATACTCATTTCATATGTGATGTTGCTTAGTAGCAAATGAACAATATCCCATGAGATTCTCAATCAAATAAACAGGTGTTTTATAAAAACTAAGCTAAATTAAAAATACATTTTGATGTTGACATTTATGGTCTGCCAATGGATAAAATTGCTTTCGCATAATCAGGGTTTTTCGCTAGTGGGCGATTATAGAACTTTGCGAAAGTTCCGTATTTTTCGGACCATCCTACAGTTTTACAAATATCTTCCACGGATATGCCCTGTCGCAGCGCTTTGAAGAAGAGCAGTGTCTAGTCGAGTGGGGTTTGAATTTTGTGGTATCAATTCCAGCCTGATCAAGTAGAGTCCTGACCCATCGACTGAGGGTTTGTTTGGTGGCGACCGAATAAGGCTTCTTGTGTGTTAGAAACAGAAAATCGTGGCCATTTCTTATATCTGTTGTTCTTTCTATGTATTGTATCAATGTATATGCGCAGCAGAGAACCGGTCTCTCTTTGTAGAATGGTATATGGAGTGTTGGTTGTGGTCGATTTATTCCGGACGTCTTAATTGGGTCCGTTATGTGAATCTGTATCTCTGTATCGGTGTTCACAATGTTGGATAACCTGATGAGGTATATCGTTTGGAGTCGACCCCCAGTAATTAGGGCTAGTAGTGTTACGAGTTTGAATGAGATTGCTTGAAGGCTGTGGGATTGAGGAAGGTTCTCTATGTGTTGTAGCAACGGTCTCGGGTCCCAAGTCGTCTCGTATCTAGGTTGAGACGGTCGTAGCTTTGATAGGCCTCTCATAAATCTTGTGAGGACAGGGTCGTTTCCAAGGTCTCTGTTGAGTATCAGAGAGAGAGCCGATTTGTGGGAATTGAAGGTCCCAAATTTGGATTGTCCTTTAGCGTATATTGACTGCAAGAATGTAAGCACATCATTGGTGGAGGCTTCGTGCGGAGAAATGGCTCGGCTTTTGCAAAAAAGTCACCACTGGCGATATGTGGAATTATACTGTTTTAGTGTGCCCTCTGATAACGAAGCTATGATTATGTCGATGGCTTCTTCCGGTATCTTCCTTATCTGGTATGCTTTCCTGATAATACTGCGGCAGCCAGGATAACCTTCGAGTACAGAGGGTGACGTTCTCTGGAAGGGGAAGACAACAGATTTGGATCAGGACCAAGAAATAATATATCGCTTTTCACAAGCTTGGTGAAAACTGGAAACCATGGTTGTGCTTGCCACCACGGGACGACCAGGATACCTGTAGCTTTTTCTTCATAGATCTTCCTAAAAATTCATAATCAAATACAATATGTAGGGATTGGTTTGTAGATGGAATGTACATTAAGCAAGCAGAGTACAGTTGTTGAGGTGTGAGAGTGAATAGTTCTTGATTGCAGCTAACATATGATCTATCAAATGTACAATTGCTTTCAAAGTACAGTGTCCCTTCTTGTCTAATATTCATTGGCCTTAAGACCACTATTGGCAATCTATTACAACCTCTACATCCATAGATGTAATCTACATTAACTGCACATGAGGCTGTTAGGACTTGCAAACTTTTAATTTCCATGTTGCCAATCATCATAGTGGCAGTCCCAAGGATTCTCTTTCTAGACATGACTAGCATGTCATCCTCTGTCATATGATATGTAATTCCAGTGTCTCTATTTGATTTAGCTAGTTGTCCTATCTTCTTGATCTTAGGCGTTGGAGCAAAACATTGAGGGCTACATGACTCAACTCTACAGACCACCTCATTGTAATTAAAAGAGGAAGTTTTGAGATCTAGTGAAACTTGATAATCACCTATCTTATCTCCCTCTGGCATGTTCAGCTCTGAAGCAACAATTGGTGTTGGCGAACCATTCACTACTATTATGTTATTATCCATGTGAGGATCTTCATGCATAAAGTTAGTTATATAGACTGGTAGTTTAGTAGATCCGAAGGCATCAATGTCTAATAATCCAGTGCTTGGATTGTTCACGTTTAACTTGCTTATAGTTGTGTAGTTCTTATACACAATCTCTAACTCAACTTCCCAGCCACTGCTTTCTTTTTTGTAGACAGTATATAAATCTCCTATTGCCATTACTATCCATTTAAAGAAAGTGCAGGAAAGTTTATGCCAACAGGTAGTGTCACATCCCAAAGCCGAGGTAAGGCATCCGTATCCAGCATGAGTGTCATTTATATCATTCGAATATCGTCCACCTTTAGTTGTATAATGGCAATTGTTATACCAACATTGTCCTGCTCCCTTGCATTCATAATACGAATCTACTAGGATCTCCCAGTCTGATGTCTTGTACATTGCTACATATTTAGTGGTTATAGAGGATGCACGAATCTTTATTGTGAAGTTATTATTCTCAATATCTCTAAAGCATATCATCTGTCCTGTTTGAATAGGGAAGGTAAACATGTTTGTCTTAACACAGTCACCATTTCTACATACTTCTCCTGCAGAGTTGATGAAGAGGTTGTTGTCACAGGCATCAATTACCTCTAATCCATTTGACAATATGAGTGCACCCATAACTGCTGCAGCTGCAGTTTTCTTTGTTATTCCATAGCTCTTCTGTTGCTTGTTGTGTTTTGCTGCTTCAGAAGGGTGTACTGTCAGGTTGGGATACAATCCAGGGGTGTTAATGTCCTTATTCTCTTTATAAGGGATACCTTGTTCTTCAGGTACATCATCATCATCACTAATGTCATAAGCAAACTTGTTAAAGTCCTTCTGCCTCTCCATTAGTTCTTCTATAATGACATTATTTATGGGAGTATTACCTTTATTTAGTTGGTACTTCTTATCTATGGTCTTCTTACTTTTTTCAATTTGTGCTGGGATTTCAATGTATGTCGGATCTGCCATCTGTGGGCTTGTACTAACAAGTTTATGGTTAGCTTTGGCCACTTTAGATTTCATTACTTCTTGAACCTTGCTTCCGTATCTACCCTTTGTCTTTTCCTTAATAAGATTTGGCCTATTGTCAGTTAGTTCAACTATGTTCTTAGTTGCTTTATACTGGGAATGAACCCTTGCACTGTGGTATTTAATTATGACCCATTCCCATATTAATTGTGATAACTGTGCCAGCTCCTTGTGGAAAACTCCTAATAATAGTCCACAAATAACCAATGCGATTATTATTCCTATAGCTATAGGGACATAATCTGTGCTACAGCTTTCAAACATCTGATTATAAGTGCAATAGATTTCTGAAGTACTTTCCTTGTTTCTAATTTATCAGATCTTCCTTCATGGGTATGGTCGCTTCGTTTCACAAAACGACAATTCTTTTCTATCACTCTCGCTCTACATGATGATTTCTTGTGTTCTTCACATTTCCAATATATCGTGTCATTGCGCTGGTATTCTTTTACATAAAAATATCCATCCAATATAATTTTTTTTGTCCAGATTGACTATTTATGTAAGACATATTTCAATATTTCGTTACCGACTCTGACATTAATTCTGAAATGTTATGTTGATTACTATAGTTATATAATCACGTTCGAATCTTTCATTTGAATGAATTTTTATATACAAGGAGTTTGATAATTATTTGATTGCGATGAAAATTAATCGAAATTATTTTAAAAGAGGAACAACGAAACCAAACCTATATATGATTCGATTAAATTGTTGTTCGATCGATTGCACTTTCGTTCAATTGATTATTCGATCGATTGATTTTCGATCAATTGATTATTCGATCATTTTATTTTTCGATCAATTGATTTTCGATCAATTGATTTTCGATCAATTGATATTCGATCAAATGATCTTCGATCAAATGATTTTCTATCAAATGAATTCGATTAAATTTCCGGCAATCTTATGTTAAATTCTCAGAAGGCTTCGCAACTGACCCAAAGAGGTTAAAGAAAAAACAATAAGATGCACTTACTTTTGAGTATGTCCATAATATTACAATTTCATCTTCTAAGGAAGGTTGTTGATAGCTTTTGGCTACCTATCTTGCTCTCTCTTCCTCTATCTTCAGCACTCTGTTAGCCAATTTTTCAGTAAAAACCATCTCGAATCAATTAGTTTTATATCCGGTTACTTGTTGAACATGTTTTATTTTCTTCTGGTGCTGAAATCTCTTCTTCTATGGCCTCGTCCCATCCTCTATCAATTGTTTCCCGCTTTCAAATGAGTCACTGTGTATATAAGTTCCGATATATTATTTTCAAAGTTTTCACACATTTTTCTTACGAAGATAACCTAAACCATCACATAAACTTGCTTCTGAAACCTGTTGCATATAGTTTACTTCCTATAATAATTTATCAACGATCAAACGAACTTACCTTCAAGTGAAGTTCGATCGTGATTATATGAGTGTCCAGTCCGAAGATATCACTTGAAATACTACGAATAAGCCCTCTGTCCCCTCTCGTAGCGCTCGTACCATAATCCATGCTAGCTCATTCTGTTCAACTAAGAACCATCACTGCAACTTGGGTTGTGGGTTGGGTGGGTAGTGATATCTTCGGACTGGCCACTCATATAATCACGATCGAACTTCACTGGAAGGTAAGTTCGTTTGATCGTTAATTATATATCGTGTCCAGTCCTCGATATCACTTGAAATACTACGTAGATGTTTAGAGATGAGAAGTTGCAGTGGGTGACATGAATAAAGGTCTCAGAAAACATACAGAAACGAAATTGTGTTTAATTGAGATCAATACTCATTTCATATGTGATGTTGCTTAGTAGCAAATGAACAATATCCCATGAGATTCTCAATCAAATAAACAGGTGTTTTATAAAAACTAAGCTAAATTAAAAATACATTTTGATGTTGACATTTATGGTCTGCCAATGGATAAAATTGCTTTCGCATAATCAGGGTTTTTCGCTAGTGGGCGATTATAGAACTTTGCGAAAGTTCCGTATTTTTCGGACCATCCTACAGTTTTACAAATATCTTCCACGGATATGCCCTGTCGCAGCGCTTTGAAGAAGAGCAGTGTCTAGTCGAGTGGGGTTTGAATTTTGTGGTATCAATTCCAGCCTGATCAAGTAGAGTCCTGACCCATCGACTGAGGGTTTGTTTGGTGGCGACCGAATAAGGCTTCTTGTGTGTTAGAAACAGAAAATCGTGGCCATTTCTTATATCTGTTGTTCTTTCTATGTATTGTATCAATGTATATGCGCAGCAGAGAACCGGTCTCTCTTTGTAGAATGGTATATGGAGTGTTGGTTGTGGTCGATTTATTCCGGACGTCTTAATTGGGTCCGTTATGTGAATCTGTATCTCTGTATCGGTGTTCACAATGTTGGATAACCTGATGAGGTATATCGTTTGGAGTCGACCCCCAGTAATTAGGGCTAGTAGTGTTACGAGTTTGAATGAGATTGCTTGAAGGCTGTGGGATTGAGGAAGGTTCTCTATGTGTTGTAGCAACGGTCTCGGGTCCCAAGTCGTCTCGTATCTAGGTTGAGACGGTCGTAGCTTTGATAGGCCTCTCATAAATCTTGTGAGGACAGGGTCGTTTCCAAGGTCTCTGTTGAGTATCAGAGAGAGAGCCGATTTGTGGGAATTGAAGGTCCCAAATTTGGATTGTCCTTTAGCGTATATTGACTGCAAGAATGTAAGCACATCATTGGTGGAGGCTTCGTGCGGAGAAATGGCTCGGTTTTTGCAAAAAAGTCACCACTGGCGATATGTGGAATTATACTGTTTTAGTGTGCCCTCTGATAACGAAGCTATGATTATGTCGATGGCTTCTTCCGGTATCTTCCTTATCTGGTATGCTTTCCTGATAATACTGCGGCAGCCAGGATAACCTTCGAGTACAGAGGGTGACGTTCTCTGGAAGGGGAAGACAACAGATTTGGATCAGGACCAAGAAATAATATATCGCTTTTCACAAGCTTGGTGAAAACTGGAAACCATGGTTGTGCTTGCCACCACGGGACGACCAGGATACCTGTAGCTTTTTCTTCATAGATCTTCCTAAAAATTCATAATCAAATACAATATGTAGGGATTGGTTTGTAGATGGAATGTACATTAAGCAAGCAGAGTACAGTTGTTGAGGTGTGAGAGTGAATAGTTCTTGATTGCAGCTAACATATGATCTATCAAATGTACAATTGCTTTCAAAGTACAGTGTCCCTTCTTGTCTAATATTCATTGGCCTTAAGACCACTATTGGCAATCTATTACAACCTCTACATCCATAGATGTAATCTACATTAACTGCACATGAGGCTGTTAGGACTTGCAAACTTTTAATTTCCATGTTGCCAATCATCATAGTGGCAGTCCCAAGGATTCTCTTTCTAGACATGACTAGCATGTCATCCTCTGTCATATGATATGTAATTCCAGTGTCTCTATTTGATTTAGCTAGTTGTCCTATCTTCTTGATCTTAGGCGTTGGAGCAAAACATTGAGGGCTACATGACTCAACTCTACAGACCACCTCATTGTAATTAAAAGAGGAAGTTTTGAGATCTAGTGAAACTTGATAATCACCTATCTTATCTCCCTCTGGCATGTTCAGCTCTGAAGCAACAATTGGTGTTGGCGAACCATTCACTACTATTATGTTATTATCCATGTGAGGATCTTCATGCATAAAGTTAGTTATATAGACTGGTAGTTTAGTAGATCCGAAGGCATCAATGTCTAATAATCCAGTGCTTGGATTGTTCACGTTTAACTTGCTTATAGTTGTGTAGTTCTTATACACAATCTCTAACTCAACTTCCCAGCCACTGCTTTCTTTTTTGTAGACAGTATATAAATCTCCTATTGCCATTACTATCCATTTAAAGAAAGTGCAGGAAAGTTTATGCCAACAGGTAGTGTCACATCCCAAAGCCGAGGTAAGGCATCCGTATCCAGCATGAGTGTCATTTATATCATTCGAATATCGTCCACCTTTAGTTGTATAATGGCAATTGTTATACCAACATTGTCCTGCTCCCTTGCATTCATAATACGAATCTACTAGGATCTCCCAGTCTGATGTCTTGTACATTGCTACATATTTAGTGGTTATAGAGGATGCACGAATCTTTATTGTGAAGTTATTATTCTCAATATCTCTAAAGCATATCATCTGTCCTGTTTGAATAGGGAAGGTAAACATGTTTGTCTTAACACAGTCACCATTTCTACATACTTCTCCTGCAGAGTTGATGAAGAGGTTGTTGTCACAGGCATCAATTACCTCTAATCCATTTGACAATATGAGTGCACCCATAACTGCTGCAGCTGCAGTTTTCTTTGTTATTCCATAGCTCTTCTGTTGCTTGTTGTGTTTTGCTGCTTCAGAAGGGTGTACTGTCAGGTTGGGATACAATCCAGGGGTGTTAATGTCCTTATTCTCTTTATAAGGGATACCTTGTTCTTCAGGTACATCATCATCATCACTAATGTCATAAGCAAACTTGTTAAAGTCCTTCTGCCTCTCCATTAGTTCTTCTATAATGACATTATTTATGGGAGTATTACCTTTATTTAGTTGGTACTTCTTATCTATGGTCTTCTTACTTTTTTCAATTTGTGCTGGGATTTCAATGTATGTCGGATCTGCCATCTGTGGGCTTGTACTAACAAGTTTATGGTTAGCTTTGGCCACTTTAGATTTCATTACTTCTTGAACCTTGCTTCCGTATCTACCCTTTGTCTTTTCCTTAATAAGATTTGGCCTATTGTCAGTTAGTTCAACTATGTTCTTAGTTGCTTTATACTGGGAATGAACCCTTGCACTGTGGTATTTAATTATGACCCATTCCCATATTAATTGTGATAACTGTGCCAGCTCCTTGTGGAAAACTCCTAATAATAGTCCACAAATAACCAATGCGATTATTATTCCTATAGCTATAGGGACATAATATGTGCTACAGCTTTCAAACATCTGATTATAAGTGCAATAGATTTCTGAAGTACTTTCCTTGTTTCTAATTTATCAGATCTTCCTTCATGGGTATGGTCGCTTCGTTTCACAAAACGACAATTCTTTTCTATCACTCTCGCTCTACATGATGATTTCTTGTGTTCTTCACATTTCCAATATATCGTGTCATTGCGCTGGTATTCTTTTACATAAAAATATCCATCCAATATCATTTTTTTTGTCCAGATTGACTATTTATGTAAGACATATTTCAATATTTCGTTACCGACTCTGACATTAATTCTGAAATGTTATGTTGATTACTATAGTTATATAATCACGTTCGAATCTTTCATTTGAATGAATTTTTATATACAAGGAGTTTGATAATTATTTGATTGCGATGAAAATTAATCGAAATTATTTTAAAAGAGGAACAACGAAACCAAACCTATATATGATTCGATTAAATTGTTGTTCGATCGATTGCACTTTCGTTCAATTGATTATTCGATCGATTGATTTTCGATCAATTGATTATTCGATCATTTTATTTTTCGATCAATTGATTTTCGATCAATTGATTTTCGATCAATTGATATTCGATCAAATGATCTTCGATCAAATGATTTTCTATCAAATGAATTCGATTAAATTTCCGGCAATCTTATGTTAAATTCTCAGAAGGCTTCGCAACTGACCCAAAGAGGTTAAAGAAAAAACAATAAGATGCACTTACTTTTGAGTATGTCCATAATATTACAATTTCATCTTCTAAGGAAGGTTGTTGATAGCTTTTGGCTACCTATCTTGCTCTCTCTTCCTCTATCTTCAGCACTCTGTTAGCCAATTTTTCAGTAAAAACCATCTCGAATCAATTAGTTTTATATCCGGTTACTTGTTGAACATGTTTTATTTTCTTCTGGTGCTGAAATCTCTTCTTCTATGGCCTCGTCCCATCCTCTATCAATTGTTTCCCGCTTTCAAATGAGTCACTGTGTATATAAGTTCCGATATATTATTTTCAAAGTTTTCACACATTTTTCTTACGAAGATAACCTAAACCATCACATAAACTTGCTTCTGAAACCTGTTGCATATAGTTTACTTCCTATAATAATTTATCAACGATCAAACGAACTTACCTTCAAGTGAAGTTCGATCGTGATTATATGAGTGTCCAGTCCGAAGATATCACTTGAAATACTACGAATAAGCCCTCTGTCCCCTCTCGTAGCGCTCGTACCATAATCCATGCTAGCTCATTCTGTTCAACTAAGAACCATCACTGCAACTTGGGTTGTGGGTTGGGTGGGTAGTGATATCTTCGGACTGGCCACTCATATAATCACGATCGAACTTCACTGGAAGGTAAGTTCGTTTGATCGTTAATTATATATCGTGTCCAGTCCTCGATATCACTTGAAATACTACGTAGATGTTTAGAGATGAGAAGTTGCAGTGGGTGACATGAATAAAGGTCTCAGAAAACATACAGAAACGAAATTGTGTTTAATTGAGATCAATACTCATTTCATATGTGATGTTGCTTAGTAGCAAATGAACAATATCCCATGAGATTCTCAATCAAATAAACAGGTGTTTTATAAAAACTAAGCTAAATTAAAAATACATTTTGATGTTGACATTTATGGTCTGCCAATGGATAAAATTGCTTTCGCATAATCAGGGTTTTTCGCTAGTGGGCGATTATAGAACTTTGCGAAAGTTCCGTATTTTTCGGACCATCCTACAGTTTTACAAATATCTTCCACGGATATGCCCTGTCGCAGCGCTTTGAAGAAGAGCAGTGTCTAGTCGAGTGGGGTTTGAATTTTGTGGTATCAATTCCAGCCTGATCAAGTAGAGTCCTGACCCATCGACTGAGGGTTTGTTTGGTGGCGACCGAATAAGGCTTCTTGTGTGTTAGAAACAGAAAATCGTGGCCATTTCTTATATCTGTTGTTCTTTCTATGTATTGTATCAATGTATATGCGCAGCAGAGAACCGGTCTCTCTTTGTAGAATGGTATATGGAGTGTTGGTTGTGGTCGATTTATTCCGGACGTCTTAATTGGGTCCGTTATGTGAATCTGTATCTCTGTATCGGTGTTCACAATGTTGGATAACCTGATGAGGTATATCGTTTGGAGTCGACCCCCAGTAATTAGGGCTAGTAGTGTTACGAGTTTGAATGAGATTGCTTGAAGGCTGTGGGATTGAGGAAGGTTCTCTATGTGTTGTAGCAACGGTCTCGGGTCCCAAGTCGTCTCGTATCTAGGTTGAGACGGTCGTAGCTTTGATAGGCCTCTCATAAATCTTGTGAGGACAGGGTCGTTTCCAAGGTCTCTGTTGAGTATCAGAGAGAGAGCCGATTTGTGGGAATTGAAGGTCCCAAATTTGGATTGTCCTTTAGCGTATATTGACTGCAAGAATGTAAGCACATCATTGGTGGAGGCTTCGTGCGGAGAAATGGCTCGGTTTTTGCAAAAAAGTCACCACTGGCGATATGTGGAATTATACTGTTTTAGTGTGCCCTCTGATAACGAAGCTATGATTATGTCGATGGCTTCTTCCGGTATCTTCCTTATCTGGTATGCTTTCCTGATAATACTGCGGCAGCCAGGATAACCTTCGAGTACAGAGGGTGACGTTCTCTGGAAGGGGAAGACAACAGATTTGGATCAGGACCAAGAAATAATATATCGCTTTTCACAAGCTTGGTGAAAACTGGAAACCATGGTTGTGCTTGCCACCACGGGACGACCAGGATACCTGTAGCTTTTTCTTCATAGATCTTCCTAAAAATTCATAATCAAATACAATATGTAGGGATTGGTTTGTAGATGGAATGTACATTAAGCAAGCAGAGTACAGTTGTTGAGGTGTGAGAGTGAATAGTTCTTGATTGCAGCTAACATATGATCTATCAAATGTACAATTGCTTTCAAAGTACAGTGTCCCTTCTTGTCTAATATTCATTGGCCTTAAGACCACTATTGGCAATCTATTACAACCTCTACATCCATAGATGTAATCTACATTAACTGCACATGAGGCTGTTAGGACTTGCAAACTTTTAATTTCCATGTTGCCAATCATCATAGTGGCAGTCCCAAGGATTCTCTTTCTAGACATGACTAGCATGTCATCCTCTGTCATATGATATGTAATTCCAGTGTCTCTATTTGATTTAGCTAGTTGTCCTATCTTCTTGATCTTAGGCGTTGGAGCAAAACATTGAGGGCTACATGACTCAACTCTACAGACCACCTCATTGTAATTAAAAGAGGAAGTTTTGAGATCTAGTGAAACTTGATAATCACCTATCTTATCTCCCTCTGGCATGTTCAGCTCTGAAGCAACAATTGGTGTTGGCGAACCATTCACTACTATTATGTTATTATCCATGTGAGGATCTTCATGCATAAAGTTAGTTATATAGACTGGTAGTTTAGTAGATCCGAAGGCATCAATGTCTAATAATCCAGTGCTTGGATTGTTCACGTTTAACTTGCTTATAGTTGTGTAGTTCTTATACACAATCTCTAACTCAACTTCCCAGCCACTGCTTTCTTTTTTGTAGACAGTATATAAATCTCCTATTGCCATTACTATCCATTTAAAGAAAGTGCAGGAAAGTTTATGCCAACAGGTAGTGTCACATCCCAAAGCCGAGGTAAGGCATCCGTATCCAGCATGAGTGTCATTTATATCATTCGAATATCGTCCACCTTTAGTTGTATAATGGCAATTGTTATACCAACATTGTCCTGCTCCCTTGCATTCATAATACGAATCTACTAGGATCTCCCAGTCTGATGTCTTGTACATTGCTACATATTTAGTGGTTATAGAGGATGCACGAATCTTTATTGTGAAGTTATTATTCTCAATATCTCTAAAGCATATCATCTGTCCTGTTTGAATAGGGAAGGTAAACATGTTTGTCTTAACACAGTCACCATTTCTACATACTTCTCCTGCAGAGTTGATGAAGAGGTTGTTGTCACAGGCATCAATTACCTCTAATCCATTTGACAATATGAGTGCACCCATAACTGCTGCAGCTGCAGTTTTCTTTGTTATTCCATAGCTCTTCTGTTGCTTGTTGTGTTTTGCTGCTTCAGAAGGGTGTACTGTCAGGTTGGGATACAATCCAGGGGTGTTAATGTCCTTATTCTCTTTATAAGGGATACCTTGTTCTTCAGGTACATCATCATCATCACTAATGTCATAAGCAAACTTGTTAAAGTCCTTCTGCCTCTCCATTAGTTCTTCTATAATGACATTATTTATGGGAGTATTACCTTTATTTAGTTGGTACTTCTTATCTATGGTCTTCTTACTTTTTTCAATTTGTGCTGGGATTTCAATGTATGTCGGATCTGCCATCTGTGGGCTTGTACTAACAAGTTTATGGTTAGCTTTGGCCACTTTAGATTTCATTACTTCTTGAACCTTGCTTCCGTATCTACCCTTTGTCTTTTCCTTAATAAGATTTGGCCTATTGTCAGTTAGTTCAACTATGTTCTTAGTTGCTTTATACTGGGAATGAACCCTTGCACTGTGGTATTTAATTATGACCCATTCCCATATTAATTGTGATAACTGTGCCAGCTCCTTGTGGAAAACTCCTAATAATAGTCCACAAATAACCAATGCGATTATTATTCCTATAGCTATAGGGACATAATCTGTGCTACAGCTTTCAAACATCTGATTATAAGTGCAATAGATTTCTGAAGTACTTTCCTTGTTTCTAATTTATCAGATCTTCCTTCATGGGTATGGTCGCTTCGTTTCACAAAACGACAATTCTTTTCTATCACTCTCGCTCTACATGATGATTTCTTGTGTTCTTCACATTTCCAATATATCGTGTCATTGCGCTGGTATTCTTTTACATAAAAATATCCATCCAATATCATTTTTTTTGTCCAGATTGACTATTTATGTAAGACATATTTCAATATTTCGTTACCGACTCTGACATTAATTCTGAAATGTTATGTTGATTACTATAGTTATATAATCACGTTCGAATCTTTCATTTGAATGAATTTTTATATACAAGGAGTTTGATAATTATTTGATTGCGATGAAAATTAATCGAAATTATTTTAAAAGAGGAACAACGAAACCAAACCTATATATGATTCGATTAAATTGTTGTTCGATCGATTGCACTTTCGTTCAATTGATTATTCGATCGATTGATTTTCGATCAATTGATTATTCGATCATTTTATTTTTCGATCAATTGATTTTCGATCAATTGATTTTCGATCAATTGATATTCGATCAAATGATCTTCGATCAAATGATTTTCTATCAAATGAATTCGATTAAATTTCCGGCAATCTTATGTTAAATTCTCAGAAGGCTTCGCAACTGACCCAAAGAGGTTAAAGAAAAAACAATAAGATGCACTTACTTTTGAGTATGTCCATAATATTACAATTTCATCTTCTAAGGAAGGTTGTTGATAGCTTTTGGCTACCTATCTTGCTCTCTCTTCCTCTATCTTCAGCACTCTGTTAGCCAATTTTTCAGTAAAAACCATCTCGAATCAATTAGTTTTATATCCGGTTACTTGTTGAACATGTTTTATTTTCTTCTGGTGCTGAAATCTCTTCTTCTATGGCCTCGTCCCATCCTCTATCAATTGTTTCCCGCTTTCAAATGAGTCACTGTGTATATAAGTTCCGATATATTATTTTCAAAGTTTTCACACATTTTTCTTACGAAGATAACCTAAACCATCACATAAACTTGCTTCTGAAACCTGTTGCATATAGTTTACTTCCTATAATAAATTATCAACGATCAAACGAACTTACCTTCAAGTGAAGTTCGATCGTGATTATATGAGTGTCCAGTCCGAAGATATCACTTGAAATACTACGAATAAGCCCTCTGTCCCCTCTCGTAGCGCTCGTACCATAATCCATGCTAGCTCATTCTGTTCAACTAAGAACCATCACTGCAACTTGGGTTGTGGGTTGGGTGGGTAGTGATATCTTCGGACTGGCCACTCATATAATCACGATCGAACTTCACTGGAAGGTAAGTTCGTTTGATCGTTAATTATATATCGTGTCCAGTCCTCGATATCACTTGAAATACTACGTAGATGTTTAGAGATGAGAAGTTGCAGTGGGTGACATGAATAAAGGTCTCAGAAAACATACAGAAACGAAATTGTGTTTTATTGAGATCAATACTCATTTCATATGTGATGTTGCTTAGTAGCAAATGAACAATATCCCATGAGATTCTCAATCAAATAAACAGGTGTTTTATAAAAACTAAGCTAAATTAAAAATACATTTTGATGTTGACATTTATGGTCTGCCAATGGATAAAATTGCTTTCGCATAATCAGGGTTTTTCGCTAGTGGGCGATTATAGAACTTTGCGAAAGTTCCGTATTTTTCGGACCATCCTACAGTTTTACAAATATCTTCCACGGATATGCCCTGTCGCAGCGCTTTGAAGAAGAGCAGTGTCTAGTCGAGTGGGGTTTGAATTTTGTGGTATCAATTCCAGCCTGATCAAGTAGAGTCCTGACCCATCGACTGAGGGTTTGTTTGGTGGCGACCGAATAAGGCTTCTTGTGTGTTAGAAACAGAAAATCGTGGCCATTTCTTATATCTGTTGTTCTTTCTATGTATTGTATCAATGTATATGCGCAGCAGAGAACCGGTCTCTCTTTGTAGAATGGTATATGGAGTGTTGGTTGTGGTCGATTTATTCCGGACGTCTTAATTGGGTCCGTTATGTGAATCTGTATCTCTGTATCGGTGTTCACAATGTTGGATAACCTGATGAGGTATATCGTTTGGAGTCGACCCCCAGTAATTAGGGCTAGTAGTGTTACGAGTTTGAATGAGATTGCTTGAAGGCTGTGGGATTGAGGAAGGTTCTCTATGTGTTGTAGCAACGGTCTCGGGTCCCAAGTCGTCTCGTATCTAGGTTGAGACGGTCGTAGCTTTGATAGGCCTCTCATAAATCTTGTGAGGACAGGGTCGTTTCCAAGGTCTCTGTTGAGTATCAGAGAGAGAGCCGATTTGTGGGAATTGAAGGTCCCAAATTTGGATTGTCCTTTAGCGTATATTGACTGCAAGAATGTAAGCACATCATTGGTGGAGGCTTCGTGCGGAGAAATGGCTCGGTTTTTGCAAAAAAGTCACCACTGGCGATATGTGGAATTATACTGTTTTAGTGTGCCCTCTGATAACGAAGCTATGATTATGTCGATGGCTTCTTCCGGTATCTTCCTTATCTGGTATGCTTTCCTGATAATACTGCGGCAGCCAGGATAACCTTCGAGTACAGAGGGTGACGTTCTCTGGAAGGGGAAGACAACAGATTTGGATCAGGACCAAGAAATAATATATCGCTTTTCACAAGCTTGGTGAAAACTGGAAACCATGGTTGTGCTTGCCACCACGGGACGACCAGGATACCTGTAGCTTTTTCTTCATAGATCTTCCTAAAAATTCATAATCAAATACAATATGTAGGGATTGGTTTGTAGATGGAATGTACATTAAGCAAGCAGAGTACAGTTGTTGAGGTGTGAGAGTGAATAGTTCTTGATTGCAGCTAACATATGATCTATCAAATGTACAATTGCTTTCAAAGTACAGTGTCCCTTCTTGTCTAATATTCATTGGCCTTAAGACCACTATTGGCAATCTATTACAACCTCTACATCCATAGATGTAATCTACATTAACTGCACATGAGGCTGTTAGGACTTGCAAACTTTTAATTTCCATGTTGCCAATCATCATAGTGGCAGTCCCAAGGATTCTCTTTCTAGACATGACTAGCATGTCATCCTCTGTCATATGATATGTAATTCCAGTGTCTCTATTTGATTTAGCTAGTTGTCCTATCTTCTTGATCTTAGGCGTTGGAGCAAAACATTGAGGGCTACATGACTCAACTCTTCAGACCACCTCATTGTAATTAAAAGAGGAAGTTTTGAGATCTAGTGAAACTTGATAATCACCTATCTTATCTCCCTCTGGCATGTTCAGCTCTGAAGCAACAATTGGTGTTGGCGAACCATTCACTACTATTATGTTATTATCCATGTGAGGATCTTCATGCATAAAGTTAGTTATATAGACTGGTAGTTTAGTAGATCCGAAGGCATCAATGTCTAATAATCCAGTGCTTGGATTGTTCACGTTTAACTTGCTTATAGTTGTGTAGTTCTTATACACAATCTCTAACTCAACTTCCCAGCCACTGCTTTCTTTTTTGTAGACAGTATATAAATCTCCTATTGCCATTACTATCCATTTAAAGAAAGTGCAGGAAAGTTTATGCCAACAGGTAGTGTCACATCCCAAAGCCGAGGTAAGGCATCCGTATCCAGCATGAGTGTCATTTATATCATTCGAATATCGTCCACCTTTAGTTGTATAATGGCAATTGTTATACCAACATTGTCCTGCTCCCTTGCATTCATAATACGAATCTACTAGGATCTCCCAGTCTGATGTCTTGTACATTGCTACATATTTAGTGGTTATAGAGGATGCACGAATCTTTATTGTGAAGTTATTATTCTCAATATCTCTAAAGCATATCATCTGTCCTGTTTGAATAGGGAAGGTAAACATGTTTGTCTTAACACAGTCACCATTTCTACATACTTCTCCTGCAGAGTTGATGAAGAGGTTGTTGTCACAGGCATCAATTACCTCTAATCCATTTGACAATATGAGTGCACCCATAACTGCTGCAGCTGCAGTTTTCTTTGTTATTCCATAGCTCTTCTGTTGCTTGTTGTGTTTTGCTGCTTCAGAAGGGTGTACTGTCAGGTTGGGATACAATCCAGGGGTGTTAATGTCCTTATTCTCTTTATAAGGGATACCTTGTTCTTCAGGTACATCATCATCATCACTAATGTCATAAGCAAACTTGTTAAAGTCCTTCTGCCTCTCCATTAGTTCTTCTATAATGACATTATTTATGGGAGTATTACCTTTATTTAGTTGGTACTTCTTATCTATGGTCTTCTTACTTTTTTCAATTTGTGCTGGGATTTCAATGTATGTCGGATCTGCCATCTGTGGGCTTGTACTAACAAGTTTATGGTTAGCTTTGGCCACTTTAGATTTCATTACTTCTTGAACCTTGCTTCCGTATCTACCCTTTGTCTTTTCCTTAATAAGATTTGGCCTATTGTCAGTTAGTTCAACTATGTTCTTAGTTGCTTTATACTGGGAATGAACCCTTGCACTGTGGTATTTAATTATGACCCATTCCCATATTAATTGTGATAACTGTGCCAGCTCCTTGTGGAAAACTCCTAATAATAGTCCACAAATAACCAATGCGATTATTATTCCTATAGCTATAGGGACATAATCTGTGCTACAGCTTTCAAACATCTGATTATAAGTGCAATAGATTTCTGAAGTACTTTCCTTGTTTCTAATTTATCAGATCTTCCTTCATGGGTATGGTCGCTTCGTTTCACAAAACGACAATTCTTTTCTATCACTCTCGCTCTACATGATGATTTCTTGTGTTCTTCACATTTCCAATATATCGTGTCATTGCGCTGGTATTCTTTTACATAAAAATATCCATCCAATATCATTTTTTTTGTCCAGATTGACTATTTATGTAAGACATATTTCAATATTTCGTTACCGACTCTGACATTAATTCTGAAATGTTATGTTGATTACTATAGTTATATAATCACGTTCGAATCTTTCATTTGAATGAATTTTTATATACAAGGAGTTTGATAATTATTTGATTGCGATGAAAATTAATCGAAATTATTTTAAAAGAGGAACAACGAAACCAAACCTATATATGATTCGATTAAATTGTTGTTCGATCGATTGCACTTTCGTTCAATTGATTATTCGATCGATTGATTTTCGATCAATTGATTATTCGATCATTTTATTTTTCGATCAATTGATTTTCGATCAATTGATTTTCGATCAATTGATATTCGATCAAATGATCTTCGATCAAATGATTTTCTATCAAATGAATTCGATTAAATTTCCGGCAATCTTATGTTAAATTCTCAGAAGGCTTCGCAACTGACCCAAAGAGGTTAAAGAAAAAACAATAAGATGCACTTACTTTTGAGTATGTCCATAATATTACAATTTCATCTTCTAAGGAAGGTTGTTGATAGCTTTTGGCTACCTATCTTGCTCTCTCTTCCTCTATCTTCAGCACTCTGTTAGCCAATTTTTCAGTAAAAACCATCTCGAATCAATTAGTTTTATATCCGGTTACTTGTTGAACATGTTTTATTTTCTTCTGGTGCTGAAATCTCTTCTTCTATGGCCTCGTCCCATCCTCTATCAATTGTTTCCCGCTTTCAAATGAGTCACTGTGTATATAAGTTCCGATATATTATTTTCAAAGTTTTCACACATTTTTCTTACGAAGATAACCTAAACCATCACATAAACTTGCTTCTGAAACCTGTTGCATATAGTTTACTTCTTATAATAAATTATCAACGATCAAACGAACTTACCTTCAAGTGAAGTTCGATCGTGATTATATGAGTGTCCAGTCCGAAGATATCACTTGAAATACTACGAATAAGCCCTCTGTCCCCTCTCGTAGCGCTCGTACCATAATCCATGCTAGCTCATTCTGTTCAACTAAGAACCATCACTGCAACTTGGGTTGTGGGTTGGGTGGGTAGTGATATCTTCGGACTGGCCACTCATATAATCACGATCGAACTTCACTGGAAGGTAAGTTCGTTTGATCGTTAATTATATATCGTGTCCAGTCCTCGATATCACTTGAAATACTACGTAGATGTTTAGAGATGAGAAGTTGCAGTGGGTGACATGAATAAAGGTCTCAGAAAACATACAGAAACGAAATTGTGTTTTATTGAGATCAATACTCATTTCATATGTGATGTTGCTTAGTAGCAAATGAACAATATCCCATGAGATTCTCAATCAAATAAACAGGTGTTTTATAAAAACTAAGCTAAATTAAAAATACATTTTGATGTTGACATTTATGGTCTGCCAATGGATAAAATTGCTTTCGCATAATCAGGGTTTTTCGCTAGTGGGCGATTATAGAACTTTGCGAAAGTTCCGTATTTTTCGGACCATCCTACAGTTTTACAAATATCTTCCACGGATATGCCCTGTCGCAGCGCTTTGAAGAAGAGCAGTGTCTAGTCGAGTGGGGTTTGAATTTTGTGGTATCAATTCCAGCCTGATCAAGTAGAGTCCTGACCCATCGACTGAGGGTTTGTTTGGTGGCGACCGAATAAGGCTTCTTGTGTGTTAGAAACAGAAAATCGTGGCCATTTCTTATATCTGTTGTTCTTTCTATGTATTGTATCAATGTATATGCGCAGCAGAGAACCGGTCTCTCTTTGTAGAATGGTATATGGAGTGTTGGTTGTGGTCGATTTATTCCGGACGTCTTAATTGGGTCCGTTATGTGAATCTGTATCTCTGTATCGGTGTTCACAATGTTGGATAACCTGATGAGGTATATCGTTTGGAGTCGACCCCCAGTAATTAGGGCTAGTAGTGTTACGAGTTTGAATGAGATTGCTTGAAGGCTGTGGGATTGAGGAAGGTTCTCTATGTGTTGTAGCAACGGTCTCGGGTCCCAAGTCGTCTCGTATCTAGGTTGAGACGGTCGTAGCTTTGATAGGCCTCTCATAAATCTTGTGAGGACAGGGTCGTTTCCAAGGTCTCTGTTGAGTATCAGAGAGAGAGCCGATTTGTGGGAATTGAAGGTCCCAAATTTGGATTGTCCTTTAGCGTATATTGACTGCAAGAATGTAAGCACATCATTGGTGGAGGCTTCGTGCGGAGAAATGGCTCGGTTTTTGCAAAAAAGTCACCACTGGCGATATGTGGAATTATACTGTTTTAGTGTGCCCTCTGATAACGAAGCTATGATTATGTCGATGGCTTCTTCCGGTATCTTCCTTATCTGGTATGCTTTCCTGATAATACTGCGGCAGCCAGGATAACCTTCGAGTACAGAGGGTGACGTTCTCTGGAAGGGGAAGACAACAGATTTGGATCAGGACCAAGAAATAATATATCGCTTTTCACAAGCTTGGTGAAAACTGGAAACCATGGTTGTGCTTGCCACCACGGGACGACCAGGATACCTGTAGCTTTTTCTTCATAGATCTTCCTAAAAATTCATAATCAAATACAATATGTAGGGATTGGTTTGTAGATGGAATGTACATTAAGCAAGCAGAGTACAGTTGTTGAGGTGTGAGAGTGAATAGTTCTTGATTGCAGCTAACATATGATCTATCAAATGTACAATTGCTTTCAAAGTACAGTGTCCCTTCTTGTCTAATATTCATTGGCCTTAAGACCACTATTGGCAATCTATTACAACCTCTACATCCATAGATGTAATCTACATTAACTGCACATGAGGCTGTTAGGACTTGCAAACTTTTAATTTCCATGTTGCCAATCATCATAGTGGCAGTCCCAAGGATTCTCTTTCTAGACATGACTAGCATGTCATCCTCTGTCATATGATATGTAATTCCAGTGTCTCTATTTGATTTAGCTAGTTGTCCTATCTTCTTGATCTTAGGCGTTGGAGCAAAACATTGAGGGCTACATGACTCAACTCTTCAGACCACCTCATTGTAATTAAAAGAGGAAGTTTTGAGATCTAGTGAAACTTGATAATCACCTATCTTATCTCCCTCTGGCATGTTCAGCTCTGAAGCAACAATTGGTGTTGGCGAACCATTCACTACTATTATGTTATTATCCATGTGAGGATCTTCATGCATAAAGTTAGTTATATAGACTGGTAGTTTAGTAGATCCGAAGGCATCAATGTCTAATAATCCAGTGCTTGGATTGTTCACGTTTAACTTGCTTATAGTTGTGTAGTTCTTATACACAATCTCTAACTCAACTTCCCAGCCACTGCTTTCTTTTTTGTAGACAGTATATAAATCTCCTATTGCCATTACTATCCATTTAAAGAAAGTGCAGGAAAGTTTATGCCAACAGGTAGTGTCACATCCCAAAGCCGAGGTAAGGCATCCGTATCCAGCATGAGTGTCATTTATATCATTCGAATATCGTCCACCTTTAGTTGTATAATGGCAATTGTTATACCAACATTGTCCTGCTCCCTTGCATTCATAATACGAATCTACTAGGATCTCCCAGTCTGATGTCTTGTACATTGCTACATATTTAGTGGTTATAGAGGATGCACGAATCTTTATTGTGAAGTTATTATTCTCAATATCTCTAAAGCATATCATCTGTCCTGTTTGAATAGGGAAGGTAAACATGTTTGTCTTAACACAGTCACCATTTCTACATACTTCTCCTGCAGAGTTGATGAAGAGGTTGTTGTCACAGGCATCAATTACCTCTAATCCATTTGACAATATGAGTGCACCCATAACTGCTGCAGCTGCAGTTTTCTTTGTTATTCCATAGCTCTTCTGTTGCTTGTTGTGTTTTGCTGCTTCAGAAGGGTGTACTGTCAGGTTGGGATACAATCCAGGGGTGTTAATGTCCTTATTCTCTTTATAAGGGATACCTTGTTCTTCAGGTACATCATCATCATCACTAATGTCATAAGCAAACTTGTTAAAGTCCTTCTGCCTCTCCATTAGTTCTTCTATAATGACATTATTTATGGGAGTATTACCTTTATTTAGTTGGTACTTCTTATCTATGGTCTTCTTACTTTTTTCAATTTGTGCTGGGATTTCAATGTATGTCGGATCTGCCATCTGTGGGCTTGTACTAACAAGTTTATGGTTAGCTTTGGCCACTTTAGATTTCATTACTTCTTGAACCTTGCTTCCGTATCTACCCTTTGTCTTTTCCTTAATAAGATTTGGCCTATTGTCAGTTAGTTCAACTATGTTCTTAGTTGCTTTATACTGGGAATGAACCCTTGCACTGTGGTATTTAATTATGACCCATTCCCATATTAATTGTGATAACTGTGCCAGCTCCTTGTGGAAAACTCCTAATAATAGTCCACAAATAACCAATGCGATTATTATTCCTATAGCTATAGGGACATAATCTGTGCTACAGCTTTCAAACATCTGATTATAAGTGCAATAGATTTCTGAAGTACTTTCCTTGTTTCTAATTTATCAGATCTTCCTTCATGGGTATGGTCGCTTCGTTTCACAAAACGACAATTCTTTTCTATCACTCTCGCTCTACATGATGATTTCTTGTGTTCTTCACATTTCCAATATATCGAGTCATTGCGCTGGTATTCTTTTACATAAAAATATCCATCCAATATCATTTTTTTTGTCCAGATTGACTATTTATGTAAGACATATTTCAATATTTCGTTACCGACTCTGACATTAATTCTGAAATGTTATGTTGATTACTATAGTTATATAATCACGTTCGAATCTTTCATTTGAATGAATTTTTATATACAAGGAGTTTGATAATTATTTGATTGCGATGAAAATTAATCGAAATTATTTTAAAAGAGGAACAACGAAACCAAACCTATATATGATTCGATTAAATTGTTGTTCGATCGATTGCACTTTCGTTCAATTGATTATTCGATCGATTGATTTTCGATCAATTGATTATTCGATCATTTTATTTTTCGATCAATTGATTTTCGATCAATTGATTTTCGATCAATTGATATTCGATCAAATGATCTTCGATCAAATGATTTTCTATCAAATGAATTCGATTAAATTTCCGGCAATCTTATGTTAAATTCTCAGAAGGCTTCGCAACTGACCCAAAGAGGTTAAAGAAAAAACAATAAGATGCACTTACTTTTGAGTATGTCCATAATATTACAATTTCATCTTCTAAGGAAGGTTGTTGATAGCTTTTGGCTACCTATCTTGCTCTCTCTTCCTCTATCTTCAGCACTCTGTTAGCCAATTTTTCAGTAAAAACCATCTCGAATCAATTAGTTTTATATCCGGTTACTTGTTGAACATGTTTTATTTTCTTCTGGTGCTGAAATCTCTTCTTCTATGGCCTCGTCCCATCCTCTATCAATTGTTTCCCGCTTTCAAATGAGTCACTGTGTATATAAGTTCCGATATATTATTTTCAAAGTTTTCACACATTTTTCTTACGAAGATAACCTAAACCATCACATAAACTTGCTTCTGAAACCTGTTGCATATAGTTTACTTCCTATAATAAATTATCAACGATCAAACGAACTTACCTTCAAGTGAAGTTCGATCGTGATTATATGAGTGTCCAGTCCGAAGATATCACTTGAAATACTACGAATAAGCCCTCTGTCCCCTCTCGTAGCGCTCGTACCATAATCCATGCTAGCTCATTCTGTTCAACTAAGAACCATCACTGCAACTTGGGTTGTGGGTTGGGTGGGTAGTGATATCTTCGGACTGGCCACTCATATAATCACGATCGAACTTCACTGGAAGGTAAGTTCGTTTGATCGTTAATTATATATCGTGTCCAGTCCTCGATATCACTTGAAATACTACGTAGATGTTTAGAGATGAGAAGTTGCAGTGGGTGACATGAATAAAGGTCTCAGAAAACATACAGAAACGAAATTGTGTTTTATTGAGATCAATACTCATTTCATATGTGATGTTGCTTAGTAGCAAATGAACAATATCCCATGAGATTCTCAATCAAATAAACAGGTGTTTTATAAAAACTAAGCTAAATTAAAAATACATTTTGATGTTGACATTTATGGTCTGCCAATGGATAAAATTGCTTTCGCATAATCAGGGTTTTTCGCTAGTGGGCGATTATAGAACTTTGCGAAAGTTCCGTATTTTTCGGACCATCCTACAGTTTTACAAATATCTTCCACGGATATGCCCTGTCGCAGCGCTTTGAAGAAGAGCAGTGTCTAGTCGAGTGGGGTTTGAATTTTGTGGTATCAATTCCAGCCTGATCAAGTAGAGTCCTGACCCATCGACTGAGGGTTTGTTTGGTGGCGACCGAATAAGGCTTCTTGTGTGTTAGAAACAGAAAATCGTGGCCATTTCTTATATCTGTTGTTCTTTCTATGTATTGTATCAATGTATATGCGCAGCAGAGAACCGGTCTCTCTTTGTAGAATGGTATATGGAGTGTTGGTTGTGGTCGATTTATTCCGGACGTCTTAATTGGGTCCGTTATGTGAATCTGTATCTCTGTATCGGTGTTCACAATGTTGGATAACCTGATGAGGTATATCGTTTGGAGTCGACCCCCAGTAATTAGGGCTAGTAGTGTTACGAGTTTGAATGAGATTGCTTGAAGGCTGTGGGATTGAGGAAGGTTCTCTATGTGTTGTAGCAACGGTCTCGGGTCCCAAGTCGTCTCGTATCTAGGTTGAGACGGTCGTAGCTTTGATAGGCCTCTCATAAATCTTGTGAGGACAGGGTCGTTTCCAAGGTCTCTGTTGAGTATCAGAGAGAGAGCCGATTTGTGGGAATTGAAGGTCCCAAATTTGGATTGTCCTTTAGCGTATATTGACTGCAAGAATGTAAGCACATCATTGGTGGAGGCTTCGTGCGGAGAAATGGCTCGGTTTTTGCAAAAAAGTCACCACTGGCGATATGTGGAATTATACTGTTTTAGTGTGCCCTCTGATAACGAAGCTATGATTATGTCGATGGCTTCTTCCGGTATCTTCCTTATCTGGTATGCTTTCCTGATAATACTGCGGCAGCCAGGATAACCTTCGAGTACAGAGGGTGACGTTCTCTGGAAGGGGAAGACAACAGATTTGGATCAGGACCAAGAAATAATATATCGCTTTTCACAAGCTTGGTGAAAACTGGAAACCATGGTTGTGCTTGCCACCACGGGACGACCAGGATACCTGTAGCTTTTTCTTCATAGATCTTCCTAATGACCCTCAAAACCATGTTAAATGGAGGGAATGCATAAAAGTACATGCTTTCCCATTTCAAGGTAAAGGCATCCACGGCCATTGATTCGGGATCTCTTACCCATGAAACGTATTTGTCACATTTATGGTTGAGCCTGGAGGCGAATAAATCGATCTGTGGTGGTCCGAACGTTCGAGATATTTTCGGTATCAGCCGATTGTCGACGAGACTCCTCGTCTGCTTCCCAGTTGTTCTTGGAAGTCACGTATGATGCGTGAAGCCATATATTTTTTGCTTCGCACCACTGCCATGTTTCTCTTGAGAGAGAGTATGGGGAATTGGATACTTCCCATTCGGTTGATATATGACATTGCAGTAGTGTTGTCGCATCTAACAAGAACATTACAATTGCGGAGGTTTCTTCCAAAGCATTTCAGCCCATAAAAGATGGCCTGGAGCTCAAGGAAATTTATATGTTGGTGTTTTTGGTCCTGTAACCAAAATCCATGAGTTTTCTCGCCCCTGCAGCATGCCCCCAGCCGGTTAGGGAGGAATCTGTGTATATTTCAAGATCAAAATGGTCGTTTTTTATGTCGTGACTGGATGTCAAAATTTTATTTTTCCACCATAGCCTTTAAGATTTTCTGGCAAAACCATGTTGGCATCAAAGTCCAGGTTGCTGGCCGAGAGAGCTAGGAATTTCGCTCTTTCTAGGGACTTTGTATACATCCACCCATACATTACGGTAAGGCAAGCCGAAATGAGTATGCAAATAAATTTGGCTAGCAATTTTATCTTGCAGGTAGATGTATTAGAGCCGTGTGACCCACTCCTCGATGATCTTCTTCTTCTCTAGGGGCAGCTCCATTTTCATGTTTGTGCTGTCAAAAGGGATTCTAACAGGTTTACCGTAATATTAGTGTTGGATAAGCAACTCTCAAAAGGATTGTCCAGTATCAGGAAATCATCCAAATAGTTTACACATATTATACCCATAGAACGTAGTTGACAAACTTTGGGTTTCATGAGCTTCGCGAAGCAGAACGGGGCTGCACATAACCCGAAGGGCATGCAAGTGAATTCGTTTAGTTCGTTGTTGAAAAAAAATCTTAGAATTCTGTGGTTCTGGTTCACGTTAATTAGAACGTATGCATCCTTGAGGTCTATAGTCGTCATAAACGCATTCCTGACTATCAACCTGCAGACAGACCTGTGGTCCTCCATTTTGAAATGGGGGGTTTCTATAAAACTGTTCAACTTTTTGAGGTTCAGAATAAATCTCTTACCTCCTTTTGGCTTATCTGTTAGGAAAATCAGGGAGATAAACTGATTGCTACATTCGGCACATTCAATAATAGCACCTGATTGCCGAAGATCTTGGATTGCCGAATTCATTAGTTTGAATTCGCCTTCTGATAGCTTAGGCTCCTGGTAAGTACCCTGTTGTGATGGCTTTGTTTTGAATTTGATTTTATAACCTTCAACCCACGATAAAATTGTTGGGTTTTTTGTCAGTTCTCTCCAAGCTTTAAAAAAGTATTTGAGTTTGCCTGCGAAACTTACCTCTAGCGTCTTCTGCGGTTGATTTGATGGTCCGGGTTCCTCGAGGACTGCCCTTTGTATTGCCGCACATTCGTCCTGCTGTGGGCCGGGCGGTTCCTGTTTAAAGGTGGCCTGCCACTTGCTTTAGAACTTGCCTGTAATGGTCTCAGTACTGCCCCCCCTCTTCTGGAGGAGCTGAGTGTGGCCGGTTGTGGTTGTGGGCGTGTCTTTACCAACCCTTTCAAGGGACTTTGCATCCTTGATTTGTTGGCCTAGCTCAGAGTCAAAAAGTAGGTCACTTGGGTGTTTTTTCTACCAATTCTTTGAATTGTTTGCTCAGCAATGGGCCTATCAGCTGGCGTCTTGTACGAGAGATGTCATTGAATAAGTGGCACAAAATGCGGCCAGAGTCAGATATTTTTTCATGTATAGCTTTGGGAATATTCTCACCTTTGGTTAGAAGGGCATTCATTGCCAATCCGAGAGCCAGCTGTGTCTGGTAATTAGAATGAGATCTGTCTCGGACTGTGTATAAAGAGGGCATGATCATCTTCAACTCGGGGTTCACATCCGGTGAAGATAAATCTGTACAGTTGTCTTGGGAGGTATACTTATTGTGAAGTTTGTCGCTCTCTTCTTTCGGTAGCCCGTTTATCAAAATGTACTTCCTTCGGGACGCGATGGCCTCATGTAACGACTGACGACATGTCTTTGGTAAAGTGAGGTCTTCTCCCAAAATTTCCAGAACATCCTCTGACAAAGTGATGTCGTTGTGAATGGCCAATTCGGGGGAACATTCCGCGTCGCCAGAGTCAAGCGCGTTGGCTTGCTCCGGTCTTGTCGCCTTGTGTTCAACGTCCGAATTCGCCTCGTCCACGCTAACATCTGGCGTTTGCATTCTTCTTGTACGATCCGTCTTCGAATCGTCAACTCTGGCCACAGCGGAGTCGCGTGAACTTGAAGCGCTCCGGCTTCTACCTTCGCGGCCATAACTCCCGCCGTCATCCCTACGAAATTCAGCTCTGTTCGAAGAACTGAAATTCCGTTCACAGGAATAATTTGGGCGTCGATCTCTTCGAGATTCAGTTCTGCTCGGAGAACCACAATCGCGATTACGAGATGTATATCTTGTTCTTGATCGGGCTCGATATGTTCTTCGGGAAGAACGTGAGCGCGATCTTGCTTTTTCGGCCCGTTCCAGTCGCTGTTCAAGCGATGCCAGTCTTTTCAGCAATTCCTCTTGATAGTTTTTGCCGTGCGTGTCCTTGGAACGGCTTTTTTGTGTTTTCCCATCGCTAAAAGAGAATGCCTGAAAAGGGTCTAGAAAAGAAATTTATTTTTATACGCTTACCGCAAGTTACGGAATGGATAAATGAGTCACGATGTTTTCATGGCGGTGCACCAAGAACGAATGAGCTAGCATGGATTATGGTACGAGCGCTACGAGAGGGGACAGAGAGGTTATTCGTAGTATTTCAAGTGATATCGAGGACTGGACACGATATATAATGCATCTTATACGCCTGTACGGTCAAAAGCTTTAGGCAGATCTAAGAAGTGCACCCACGTATATCCCATGATAAAACATGTGAAAAATCTACTCGGCTCATACAACTACAAGATTTCACATAAATTGAGCTTTTCAAGTGAGTTACTCTGATTGGTTGGCTATTAGGTTGGTATAATCAATTTTAAGAAAATAACACTGAATGTTGGTAACGTGATGCATCACTTCAAGCACATTTTGATTTTCGACATTTCGAGAACAGCAACTGAACAGTCAACACCCACTTTCACTCTGTTGCATCTATAAATAGTATAAAAACTTGAAAGTTGAAATTGTATCGAAAAGTTATCAAAATGACTAGGTGTTGTTACAAAAATTGTAGAAGTGATTCGAGGAGAAATTAAACCCTGAAGTTCCACTGTTTTCCACCCAAAAGAACCGAATGGTCTCGACGCCTGCAGTGGATCGAAAGATGTGGAAATGAAAAGTCAACACCACAAAACAGTAAGCATTTTATTGGTAGAGTAACTTCAAGCTCAATAACAAAACCGTTCATACAGAAACTGATTTACTTGAAACAGCCATCATTAATGAAGATAATACTACAAGAGTATTACAGGATCATGATTATTTTGGAAGAAAACAGGACATTACTGGTGATTTTACACCCCAGATGTTGCAGTTTGGTGATGGGGAAGAATTTACTATAATTCCATCTGAAACCGATGTAAATGATCCAACTGAAACGATGGTGGTTGTTGGTAAAGTACATGAATTACATGATGAACATGAAAGTTTTGGAGAAAAACAGAATGATACTGAAGATGTTGCATGTCAGACTCATGAAAAGGACACATCAAATATAAGTTTTGTCAACAAATGAGAAAAAATTCATTTACCTAACTAGGCTTGATTTGTTGCAATTTGAAGCACTGGATAATTTTCTAGGACCGTCAGTTATGGGAAAACTTCAATGTGCCTACAGGTATTCAAAAAAGAACATCAGATTGAGTAGGAATAAATGCCAAATCTCAGATAACTATAGATTATGCTTGACATTAGTAAGACTGCGAAGAGGGTTCACGTTAGATGAAACATTAGTAGAAGCCATATTTCTGTTATTTTCTATATATGGATACAGTTTATGCATAACCAAATGCACAGCCTAAGAGAGAATTTTTTTCAATGTGGGAGGAATATTGAGATAATTCCTTACTGCTTCAAAAACTTTGATGGAAACTCAATCACGATAGTCATCGATGCTACAGCAAATGCCATCTAATTTTCAGCAACAAGGAAATACATTCTCAAGCTACAAACATTCCAACACCATCAAGTTCTTAGTAGGAATTTGTCCTTCTAGTGCAATAATGTATGTCAGTGAGGGATACGAGGGGTCTGTTTTTGACAAAGAACTTTTTGAAAAATGTGACGTCAGACAGTTTTTGAAAAACGGTGATGTTATTATGGCGGATCGAGAATTTTTAATTAGTGATCTTTGTAACGAGTTGAATGTTAAACTTTATGTTCCACCACTCCTCATGAGAAGGCCAAGGTTGACAGCTGAAGAAGAATTGATTACCAAAAATATTGCAAAATCAAGGGTTCATGTGGAGAGAGCTATAGATCGTATAAAATGTTATAGGATTCTCTCAAAAAAATGTCCCATCCTTTTAATTCCTATAATATCTAAAATTTTCAGTATTGTTACATTTTTAGTTAATTTTGAAGACTGTTTAGTTTCTTGATTGAATATTTATTTTAATAGATATTTATATTTTTTAATCTTGCCTATTTTAATTATGTTACATGGTTGGTTAATTCTATTTATTTATTAGAATTCAAAGCCCAACAGGCACAGTCCATTGATAGAGCCGCATTAAATTACTCAATGTTTACATCTTGCATATTTAATAATTTTACATAATGAGCCGGTAGATTTAATATTAACAGAATTTTGAAAATGAAAAAAAAACATGTTTACAGAAAATACTCAATTATCACATACATACTCAAAAGTATGGCTTAAAATAGATGGGAGAAATCATTAAGAGATAGTGTGAAGTCAACATAAAGTATAATAGGAACACATTTTATATATTGGACTAGTGTACAGAATATTTGATTTTGCCTGTGGTAAATAAAAATTTGGATTGTGTCTACTGGATAGTCTGGGAACTAAATAGTTCAGTTCTCGTAAAAGAAAGCTACATTTAATAGAACCATTGACTAATTTAAAAATATGCTCATTTATTACCCTCTTCTGACGTAAGTTGGTTATATTTAATCTGGATAAGAGATGTTGGTTATTTGTGCCTCTAGCAGGATACACTCCATTCATTTTGAATGGGAGATACTTGGCAAACACTCTTTGTTGCTCGATGGCATTTATATTTTTTAAATAAAATAGTGACCGAATCAGTGGTGCATATTCTAATTTACTTCTTACCAGTGAGTAATAAATGGTTATGAAAGTCTCAGTGTCTTTAAATTGTCTACAGTTTATCATAATAAATCCTAACATCTTCATAGATGATGAAATAATTTTATCAATATGATAAAGTGAGTTGTTGATCTACAAAAATTCCCAGATCTTTGACACATTCGGATCTGTTTATGATGGAATTGTCCAATTTATAAGAGCAGTGGATTTTGTTTTCACGTTAAATCCTAACTTTTTCATAGATGATGAAACCATTTTATCAATATGATAAAGTGAGTTGTTGATCTACAAAAATTCCCATATCTTTGACACATTCGGATCTGTTTATGATGGAATTGTCTAATTTATAATTGAAGAGCAATGGATTTTGTTTTCACGTAATGGTCAATACTGAACATTTAAATACATTCGAAAGTAGAAGATTCTCATTACACCAATCCATAAACTTATTCAAATTATTTTGAAGTGTCTGAGAATCTCCTGGAGAGTTTGTAGTGTAGTAGAGCTTCATATCATCAGCAAATAGAGAGTATACTTTATTATCATAAGAAATTAAATTCTTGTTGACAAAGTTTGGTTAAGCTAATAAGTTGAGGTATTTTTGATACATATTCGTCAATATTTAAAATAAAACATACTATGATAAAAATATCGAATTCGTACTTAGACTAGAGAATACATAGCTTAGTTATAGTTGACCGACCCCTCATAAAGCCATGTTGCTCTGGCGAAAGGAGCATTTCAACCTTTCAAATTATTTAAAAAAACCACAAGTAATAGATACAGGTCTATAATTCTTTATGTAATTTTTTGAAGACTAATTAGTTTCTTGACTGAATGACTCATTTTTTTTATTCTCAACCTTTTTTTAAATGAAACATTTTTAAGCCCCAAATTCATAGTCATTCAGAGAAAAGATTAAAGGCGCGGTTAAACGGCGCGTGGTTTGTCGAACCAAGAACTTGGTTCGTAGTTCGCTACAGTTCGCCGTTTTACATGCAAGGGTGTCAACACGGTATGTGGTTCGTCCAGATTCGTGACGTCAGGAGTTTCGCCTAAAAATCTCGAACCCTTGCTCGAACCTGAAAGCGCAGTGACTAGTTCATTTATTGCTGCCATGGATAGAAGACAGCAAATTATTGCTTCTGCCGCCATATGCATAATTCATAGTGGTCATATACTACAAAAAAACTAAAGCGTAAGAAAAAAAGATGGTGGATAGCATCGCATCTGAAAAATCGAGAAATGTAAGTAGTTACCTGTATATTTTATATCGGCAGTGAAGTACCTAATACCTATTTCTGAACATATCTTTTAATAACATTTTATTGCAGGTACAGTGGTTCGAACATTTTAGCAGACTTTTTAAAAGAGCCTTCAGGATATTTTGAAAACTTTTGCAGAATGAAAGCACCAGACTTTGAGCTGTTACTAGCAAAAATTGGTGCCAGTATATAAAAGCAGGATACGAACATGAGATTAAGTATTCGTATTCAAGAAATATTGGCTATTTGTCTACGTTTCTTAGCGACAGGTGACAGCTACAGAAGTCTGGGTTTCCTTTTCAAATGTTCGCGACAAACTGTTGCAAATTGTGTGGAAGAAGTATGTGACAATTTAATCAGGGTGCTGTCTAATGAAATAAAGGTAAATATTTAATTTATTTTTATTTAATAAGAATTCTTCAATTATTATCAAAAAAAAATGAAAAATGCGAAACGAAGAACAGTATCAGTATTATTACATAAAAAGAAAACAGTTAAATAATAGTATATGTACTGTTATTATCGCTGTCATTGTCAGTCCAATCCAAAGTCTCAGCTGGTGTAGATGATAGTGACTGTGCAGTTTCTTGAAATGTGAACGACTGTTGGGGTAATGGAGATTGTTGAGTTTGTGCCCACCGTGAAGGATAATGAGATTGTGTAGAAAATTGAGTTGGCTCAGATGGCTGCGAACTTTGAGGGGTTGATCGTTGGGAAAGTGGAGATCTTTGGGAAAGTGTAGATATTTGGGAAAGTGGAGATATTTGGGAACGTGGAGATGGTTGGGAAAGTGGAGATGGTTGAGGTGGTGGAACATATAAAGTTGAATGGAATGGTTGAGAGGATCTAGGAGGTTGTAATTGATGAGGGTAGAAGGCCTGTGGTTGCTTACAATAAGAAGACTTCATTTCTCTGAGCTTTGGAATTATTCTTAAGTCTGAACATTAACATGTCAATTTCATGCATTGCTTAATCTTGTGTTTCTTCGTCGAAAGCTCTTAGTTTAGCCAGCAGTAAATCGGTAAATAGTTCCAAGTGGTCCTTTTCGTGTTTCTTTTTATTATCTGTATTTTCCGGTACAACAGCAGTTTTCAAAAGTTTTAATGCCTCGTCCATTTGATTGTGAACTTCTTGAGTTTGACTTATTTTTCGTTTTTTTATATTTGGTGCAACTAAAGGCGGTTTAATTGGTGTTACATTTACATTATTAGGTCGAACGTTTTTAGAATTTTCATTTTCATCCATTTCAATTATTTCATCCTGGTTTATGGTCTCAAAATCTTGGGATTGATCTGAGTCTTTTCCAATTTCCTAAAATATTAAATACATAAAGTTTTGTCAATTTTAGTTTTTGACAGAAGTTTGTTTTTCTATCATTTCATTGTTTCATTTATTTTATTTCTAGACGCCCACAACTGAGGATCAGTGGTTGAAGAAGGCTGCAGATTTTGAGGAATACTGGAATTTTCCTCATTGTATAGGATCCATGGGCGGAAAACATGTACTTATCGAAGCTCCCAAAAACAGTGGATCAGAATACTTTAATTACAAGGGCACATTTAGTATCGTTCTGTTTGAACATTATTCATTCACATATGCAGATGTGGGGTGTCAAGGACGTATAAGTGATGGTGGAGTTTTTCGAAACACCCCTCTATTTAAAAAAATGGATAAAGATGAACTATCTTTTCCACAAGAAGAGCCTTTACACTTGCAAATTGAATGTGTACCATACGTTATTGTAGCCGATGACGCATTTGCTCTTAGCCCTAATGTTATGAAGCCATACCCAGGATTACATGCAAAAGGAAATGTTGAGAGAGTATTTAACTATAGATTATCAAGGGCAAGGCGGGTAGTGGAAAATGTATTCGGAATAATGGCGTCGGTATTTAAAATATTTCGGAAACCTATGTTGCTCGACCCAAAAAAGGCTGCAAAGGTTACAATGACCTGCGTTCTACTGCACAATTTCCCAAGAAAAAGTAAGTAAGAGTGTCTCACTCTTACACACCACCAGGCACCTTTGATTCTGAGGAAAATGGAGAGTTTATTCCAGGAACATGGCGCAGAACACAAAATGAAATGTCTTTTGTACCTTTACAAAAACAACCTCGAAAACCCAGTCTCGCCGCAAGAGCCATCAGAGATAAATTTTCCGAGTATTTTCAGTCCAACCATGGAAAACTGCATTGGCAACATAACAAATGAGCTATTAACGATAAATATTTTGTTTCGGTCACAGTTACTCTATTTCAGTTTTATATACGGGGTGTTTCAAAATTCAGTATCAAGATTTCAGGGGAGTATTTCTCAGGTCATAATAAGACTTTTTTTTCCCATAAACATGTGTCCGCAACCGCTTCATTTCTGAGATACAGGGTGTTAAAGTTTCAAGATTTTTTTAGTTTTTTCTTCATAGCTCTTGCAGTTTTTGAGATATCAAGATCAAATTTAAATCAAAAATAACTTTTTAGGGTTTACATCATCCAGTATGCCGGATGATTGTAAAAATTTACAGGGAGATATTTTTTGAGGGGTCAAGTCCCTTTTCGTCCCTTAAACTTTTTTGTAGTACGCCGCTGGTGAATTCTAAGATATGAAATACATTCTTTATTTTGTTCATGAATTTTTTTGTATTTTGAAATTTTTATGCATCTGCAACCGTTATCGAGAAAAAATTTTTTGTAATTCGCTACATTTAATTAAAATTTTTAACAAAAGAGGTATTTGGTTTGTGATCTAAATCACAAGTTTCCTTAAAGATTACCTAAAAAATAATAACCTTGACTTTTTATAAAAGGTGCTGGAAATGCCCTCCTCCTTCTGCGATATAACCTTCCACTCTTCTTCTCGTAGACTGCCGTACGCGTTCGAAAATTCCGGGAGTGTTGCTTATGGTGTGGAAGGCATCCATAATTCGTTCAGTAAGAACTTCGATGGAAGGCACTGGTTCTGAACCATAAACTAGACCCTTTACATAAAAAGAAGTCCAGCGGGTTGCAATCTGGGGATCGTAGGGGCCAAGCAATTGGACCTGCTCTGCCAATCCACCGATTTTGAAACACTGTATCTAGATAATCGCGGACAATGACTCGAAAATGAGGGGGGGCCCCATCGTGCATAAACCACATTTGTTGACGAACTTGTAAAGGCACGTCCTCCAATAATGCAGGCAACTCGTTCTGTGGGAAGTTTAAATATGTGGCACCATTTAAAATTCGCGGTAAAATAAAAGGAATAATTAAAGTATCTCCAACTATTCCTGCCCATAGTTTACGCTGAACTGCTCCTGGTGTCGAGATTGTCTAGTCATGTGTGGATTTTCTAGCGCCCAAATATGAACGTTGTGGTAATTCACTACTCCGTCGCGTGTAAAGTGAGCTTCGTCGGTAAAAAGTATACGAGATAAAAATTCAGGATCCCTAGTACAGTTGCGCAATATGTATCGGAAGAACTACAAGCGCCATGGAAAATTTCGAGGAAGCAAACCTTGGACGCGCTGGATATGATATGGGTATAGCATGTTTTCGTGTAAAACCCTCCAGACAGTTGAATGGGAAACATCCAAATCCCGTGCTATTTGTCGAGTACTTATACCAGGATTTTCGTCGATAACATCTAAAATCTCTTCATCTCTTACTGGGTTGCGTGTTTGTCGTGGTCTGCCAGCATAGTGCCTTGGAGTCTGAAATCTGCCATATTCCCGAAGGTGCTGATGGGAATTTATAAAAGTTCTATAGTTGGGAAGACGGCGATTAGGAAATCTTAGCGCGTACAACCTCTGAGCTTCAAGTTCGTTGCCTTAGCCAGACCATAAACAAAATGTATGTCAGCCATTTTAAAGTTAAACAAATACACGATGAGACATCCACCAACTTTCAAATAATGTCAAATGCTTCATAACAAACCTAAACGTCAAAATGAAAATAGCAGTCAAAGCCCACTAATTCGATTTTTCATTGTTCCGTTGAAAAATGTAATTAAATCTAGCGAATTACAAAAATGGTTTTTTTTACTACCGCTCACAAAAGTAGCCTTTGACGCTTACAGATCTCAATGCAAAGTGGACATTTTCCGAGGAATGTCATTTTGTGACGGCTTTTGCGCTCTAGAGTGAGAATATTGAAAAAACGCTCGATCTCCCTAGATTTTGTTGAGAACAAACCCATTCTTGATGGAAAGTGAACACAAGAAATTCATAGCAATATTATGTACTGCGGTGGTGTAATGGCAGATATTCTTCGTACGAAACTGATTTAGCGTTCCTTTCTTTAGAAATGTAAATTATTGGATATTTGGATAGCTTATACCTTTGGGAATACTATTGAATGTACATTTTCTCATAGGTAATATTACGTGCCTATGTTGAATGAAGTGTCTATCGTTTTTATCTCTGAGGAGCTGCGTTTGTAGAAAAAATCATGTGTGTATTTCGAGCACAAAGAGTGAATGCCGCTCTCCTCTCTTGTCGAGCGGCAATCAATCACTTTGCGCTCCAAATACACAAATAGCTATTAATTTTTTTTCTCGATAACGGTTGCAGATGCGTAAAAATAACAGGAGACAAAAACATTCATGAACAAAATAAAGAATGTATTTCATATGTTAGAATCTACCAGCGGCGTACTACAAAAATGTTTATGGGGCGAAAAAGGGCTTGACCCCTGAAAAAATATCTCCCTGTAGATTGTTTCAATCACCCGGTATACTGGATGATGTAAACCCTAAAAAGTAATCTTACTTTTAAATTTAATTTTGATATGTCAGAAACTGAAAGAGCTATGAAGAAAAAACTAAAAAAATCTTGAAACTTCAACACCCTGTATCTCAGAAGTGAAGCGGTTGCGGACACATATTTATGAAAAAAAAAGGTTTATTATGGCCTGAAAAATGCGCCCCTGAAATCTTGATACTGAATTTTGAAACACCCTGTATAAGAATAAAAATTGATTTAAAAAATTATCCACTTTCGCCGGCACTATGCTTTAATATAATTAGAACAGTGTAATATTTTCTTCAGAGTTTGAAAATTTTCAATAAAATCATTACTTACCATCGAATTTATTGTCTTCTCTGGCTTATAAACACCCTGTAAAAACCTGTTCATAGGCTCGTATAAAATCCAGGTTGGTACATAAACGTTATCTGCAGCAGCTCCTGTTTTCGTAGATACTGCTACTTTTCGGGCATATTTACGGTATGTAGCAAAAAGCACGTCCTTCTTCTTTTTTAAATCCTTAATTGAGGTATCGAATTTTTTTTGGAGTCGAGTCCATGCGTCGTGTACAATATTTCTATCTTTATGCTCCAAATTCCTGGGATTCCATATAACCTCTTCTAATTGAAGAGCTTCAATGTCTATATTTTTCTCTGAATTCCAAGACATGATTGTCTTTTTGAATGATACAGAACAACTGATATGATCTAGCGTCCTGTTTTGTTTTTCATGGATCGGTTCGAGAAAGAACGACCCTGGACGAACCTGTACGAACCTCGCGCGAACCTATTGGTTCGTCTCCTTTGACTCGCGCTTAATTTCCGACAACCGATGGAACCTTGCAAACCACGTATCACGAACCGTGAGCTATACAAACCACCTATGTTAGACGGTCTGTGGTTCGTGGTTTGTCCAGACAGGTTCGACGAACCACGCGCCGTGTAACCGCCTTATTTTCTTTATTGGAATTTAATTCTCAAACCCTTTGCCTTTGACAAATGTATGGAAAAAATCTCGAAGCAACAATAACTATCTACCTGTGAAACCAATAACAAAGAATGCCAATTACATATTGTGATAGGTCGATAGAACACCAAACAGTGCTCATGACATTTTTAGATGACATCTCTGAAGTGTATCTTCTGAACACCAGTAATGACCTGTTTTCTTCCAAAAATTCTTTAGGGAATTCAATATGAATAATCAGATCACTTCTCCCACACGCCTCAATAATAGCATATATGTTTGTAATCAGCAATATCCCTGCTATAAATAGGTGTATTTGTTGAGGACACTCATTTGTCAGATCATAGGTTTCAAAGTTGTGTTACCAATATTTCAGAGATAGAAACCTTTCAACCATTAAGACGATGGACGTCCGAAGTGCAAGTGATCAATATTCCAATTCATAATCATAGAACAAGAAATGTTCATAAACTGCAGACTAATAGAATCAATATTGAAATAAAAAAAAGTATAATGAATGAAGGTAAATTTATTTATAACAAACTACCAAGCACATTGAAACTATAAAATGTTCTTTAAAATTAAAATGAACTGAAACAATATTTTGAAAAATAAATCTGATTTGACATTTCATTATGTTATAAAATCTTTTTATGTTCATCTATTTATGATTTCATTTTGATATTTTCCTAATATAAGCAGCATACAGTGACCGCCAAAAAGTATGTACCATATGGGAAAAAAATTTATTATTGGATTATTGGAAAAAATATTCTGGGGAAAAGTTTGTGCAAGTCCAATAACCTAAAAATCGATTTTGACACATGTCACGTGATCGCTAGAATGGCGGCAAAATGAAAAAAATTGCAATGCAAAGGCAAAAAAAGGGGTAAGATGGCAAGATATCAAAAAAAGTTATTTGAAAAAGTCACTTAGAATTCAATTTTATACACATAAACGAAGTTTCAAGAGATAATTCAAAAAAAATTGAAAATAGCAATTTTTTAAAAATATTTTCCCATCTATTTAAAAATATTATTTTTTTCTTATGAATAGCTTGACTATACTGAAACATTTGCATTTTAATGATAATGACAAAACTTTCTCATTTTCTCCACACCAGAGGGCACTAAATTAAAAAAATTGGTTTTTGCCAGAACCCTCGCTGTTACATTGGTTTTTATCTAACAGTTATATCAGAATTCCAAGACTATTGTGTTGATATGGCAATCTAGAAACACCATGTTTCCTGGTTTTAATCAAGTTTCAATAATAATGCTGTATGAGCGTTTTACTTTGCACATAAACTTTAAGAATCTTTAATTTGACGCACTATTTTCAAGTTTATGTGCGAAGTGAAACGCTTATGCACGATTATCATCGGAACTTGATTATAATCTAGAAATTACCATGTTTTTGGAGTGTCATGTCATCACAATGGTCGTGTAATTCGGATATAACTGTTAGATACGAACCGATGTAACAGCAAGGGTTCTGACAAATTCCCATTTTTTCAATTTAGTGCCCTCTGGTGTGGAGAAAATGAGAAAGTTTTGTCATTATCATTAAAATGCAAATGTTTCACTATAGTCAAGCTATTCATAAGAAAAAAAAAATTAAATAGATGGGAAAATATTTTTTAAAAATTGCTATTTTCAATTCTTTTGAATTATCTCTTGAAACTTCGTTTATGTGTATAAAATTGAATTCTAAGTGACTTTTTCAAATAACTTTTTTTGATATCTTGCCATCTTACCCCTTTTTTTGCCTTTGCATTACAATTCCAGTAGATATAATAGACACTAGCTGAGCATTATTCACACACACATAAACGTATCATGAGATAATATCTTAACGTATATTATACATTATTGCTTTGCTTTAATTTTATTTTAGGAGCACAACAAAATATTCTGTTATCCACTTTCGGTGAACGAGGGCCACCCCACCACCATTTTCTTTACAAAATTCTATTCCAACGAACATTCCTGTTGTGAAACATAGAATTGGTCATATTATTACATTATTCCATGCTATTTTATTGAATTCTATTTTTGACAATATGGCGGTCAAAGGGCAGAGGATGTTTGAAATTATGACCGCAAAAGGTACAAAATACATTGAATCACTCACCTTGTAGATTGAACCATAACGGATAACCTTATATTGGCTTATATTGAATAAAAATCAAACTTATTATTTAAAATTATCACCACATCACCAGGGAATTTATAGATAAAGTCCAAAAAGATCGAAACACGGAAACATTAAAAATTACCAACAAACCAATATCCAATATGGAAACGCTAATACGCAAACGTAATTACCACAGAAACAAGTTACAGTATGCACAGAACACAGAACTACTAAACTCGACGAAAATGAAGCGCACGGCATAAGCGCACTGTGATTGGTCACTGCAATGGCGGTAAGTTTAAATGACAAGACAAGAAGAAGGCAAACTAGTTGAAAATGAGTGAATTACAAGACATCCTAACCTAATCTGACTAACCATACGTAGACAGAATAACCAAACAAAATTGTTAGGGAGTCAACGACTGTTCATCCAAAATTGTTAATAACACCGCATTGTTCGGAGCGCTGATGTCGTGCATTTTATTATATAGTCTGAACTTACATTCGCATGTGTCGATGTGTCTATTATAGAATGTCTTTGGTTGCATTGAGCTTGCTCAGAACTAATATGTTTACATGTAAGTGTTGCCTTGCGTGTACTTAAAATAATTATGTCAATAATTTACCTGGATATGAGTTCTGCTTTAGATCCAACTTTTTTCAACCCCCCACACTCTAGCCAACGCTGTAGTTCCAAAACAGAGTGTTTCTACAAGCTTTCCGGGTGATTCAAAATTGCACCTGGAATGTCTTCAGGAGATAAGGAAGTCATTGAATGCTAAAAAAGAACCACTGATCAGAAAACTACAAATCAGTAACAAATCCTGGGAATACCGAGTGTAAAAAGACAAGGTAAAGTTAACCATTACGTTACTTACAATGATAACTCGTATTACCTTCACAAAAGTTGTCTACAATCAAAGAAAAACAACAAACTTGTTAGAAACAGAAACCACATACAGGAAAAGTTCTAAATTACTGTACACAATAAACAAAACACACCATTTCAAAATGGCTACAAACGACAACTGACAAATCAATCAGTTGTCAATATTTTGACATTCGAAATGACATGACAGTTATACCAACCTGATAGATAGCCAATCATAGCAATTCCTTTGAAAATCTAAATTTTTGTGAATACTTCCAAGTTTTATGAGCCGAGTAGATTTTTCACAGCATATTTTATGATAACAAATTTTTTGGTACCGAAATTATTTCAAAATAACTTTTCCTCGGTGGTGGACACTTTTGATATATTTTCGAGGTTGGTAACTTTAAGCGAAGTACCCCATTGTTCTCCGCTTTTAAATGGGTCGTTATGTGTATGAGTTCCAATATATTATTTTCAAAGTTTACACATATTTTTCTTACGAAGATAAACAGCACAGAAAGTGTCTTCTGAAACCTGTTGCATACAGTTTACTTCCTATAATAAATTGTATATCTTATATGCCTGTACAGAAGCTTCAGGCAGATCGAAAAAGGGCACCCACATATCTCCCTCGATCAAATTGAATATGAAAGTATTTGAAAAAGTCCGTTGTACTTTCCGTCGATCTGCTAGGAAGAAACTTGTGCTGATTTTTTGTTGTAACATTATATCTACATAGAAATGACAGCATCTGATTGGATTGGATTTTTTTCAGTGGTTCGTTCAAAAAACTATAAACAATCCCCATTTTATGCCTGAAGTTTTATTAGCACACGAGGAAAGTTATTTTCAGGATGCCATCAGAAACTTGATTAAGAATCATTGTTGGGATTATAACAATCGCCATGTTATTGAAGAAAGTGGATTTCTCAAGGAGTTTTCGGTGAAAGTTTGGTGATCATCTCATAGGTCCGCATTTTCTTACTCCTCAATTGTGTGACATAGTTGCTCTCTAGAAGAAACATTCACAGGACTGTTAGAGGATGTACCTTTACTTGTAAAAGCTTTACTAAGAAGACAAACTCGTACACGTGTGTAATTTTTTAAACCATCAGGCAGTTTCATATATACTACTTCACTGAGGGTGCTATTTAGAAATGCAGACTTTACATTGATCTAATGAATTTTTCAATTCTTTTCAATTGCAATTGCCAACAACACTCTTACGGCCAGTTTCACAATGTCTGGTCACCAGATGGTTTAGATTTGACTGTGGGTTAAGCATTGAAAAGTGTTTCACAGTTGTTGGTCAAGCATGTAATTAAAGTTAACCAGAGGTCAACTTTACTATAACACGATTCGACAGTTAAGAACTGACCGAAAGATACTAACCTCACTTTCGATTTGTTGTGATTGTGTATTGTTGGGATTGGTTTTTATTGTTTTTCGCATATTTTTATTCGAAGATAAATACGAGTACTTTGAAATTGTGAAATGGATATGTATGACATGAATGCATTCAGTGAAGATGAGGAAGTGGTTCGTCGGCCAAAAATAATCAGGCATAGGCCAAACTTTTTAGAAGAGTATGATGAAAAATACTTTTTTGAACGTTTCAGGTTGACGCCAAGATCGGTAGAGAGGATTATAGAAGAAGTCAGAGATTTAGTTGAACATCCCACCGGAAGGTAGGTGTTAGATTGGCTATGAAAAATTATTTGAAAAACATAAAACCTACCTACATTTTTTTTGTAGAAATGATTGCCTGTCCGTAAGTGATCAAGTGCTCCTGGCATTGAATTTTTATGCCAATGGCTCATTTCTGAGAACATCTTCAGAATTATCCGGAGTTAGCAAGTCCACAGGTTGCAAGGTTGTTAGAAAAGTGAGTGTAGCACTTGCATCCTTAGGACCTCGCTACATCAGAATGCCAGAAAACGAAGAAATTCCTATTGTGAGGCACTTATTTTATGACATAGCAAGATTCCCAAGATGCATTGGAGCAATTGATGGCACCCATATCAAAATGAAGTCACCTGGAGGAGATAATGCAGAAATATTCCGCAACCGTAAACAGTTTTTTTCATTAAATGTGCAAACAGTAGCTGATCCAAATCTGAAAATTAGAGACATTGTTGCTAGATGGCCTGGATCAGCTCATGATTCACATATTTTTAGGAATTCTGTGTTGTACCAATCTTTTTTGAAAATGGTGTGTATGGCGACTCTGTTATGTTGGGAGATAGCGCCTATTCTTTACGGCCTTATTTAATTACTCCTCTACAGCAAGTGAGAAATGATGCCCAAAGTCTATTTAACGAAGCCCAAATTAGATCCCGTAACGTAGTAGAGAGGCAAATTGGAGTTTGGAAACGCAGATTTCCAGCACTTTCTATGGGAATGAGAGTGTCGTTAGATACAGTTCAAGCCATTGTTGTGGAAACAGCTGTACTTCACAATATAGCATGTGATGAGAATGAGCAAGTTTCAGTAGTTAATGTCGAACAAGAAGCGATGATAAATTTTGGTAATAATATTGAGGTTCCACAAAATGGGGCAACTGTACATGCTGGTAATAACCTTGTTAGGAATAATTTTATAAATTATTTTGCCAATTTATAATGTTCTTTGTTATGTTATAGTTATACTGTATTTTGATGAAAATTGTTGAAAATAAGGTCTTGAATGAAATAAAGTTTTCAATAAACAAAATAAATTTTTACTGCCTCTGCCTATTCATTAGTTCATTGTATCAGAATTTGCTAAAAAATACAAAATCGTCTCACCAAATTAATAAGTAATTGAATTTGAATAAGACTCGTGATAGATTTTATAAATAGTCAATTATCTCTAATTTTGTTTTCTGGGTTGGCAATCAGAATGTTAAATATTTAAAAAAGTTTTAATTCATAAACAAAAAAAAAACTTATGTTAGGGAAAAACAAGTTTGCTAAGTGAGAAATATATTCCACTGAAAATAGAGGCTGTTCAAGCAATACACCAACAGTTAGTTAAAAATGAGTAACCAACCAAATTTTGAAAAATACTTGGAACGGAATAATGGAAACGGAATGATAACCTATTCATAAGCACTGGTAAAACTTGAATATCTTGACACTGAAATAATCTCTAGACCTCTTCTTTCCTTTAAGTTCTATGAGGGTTATATACTTCAATTAAATGAATGAAGAAGTCGGTCGCAGAAACTTTCATTTCATAATAACACCAAACCACATTTAAATTTAATCTTTATTAGCATCAGCTCTTAGTATGAAAAATAGTTTAAATACAGTATTATATATGAGGTGATACATGTACAAAAATTAATTAGCAACCTGAAGCTTCCAGTTTTTTGTCTATGAGCTTGATTTTCTTCTTTAGAAGTTCCAATTTAAGGGAATGTTCCTCCAGAAATTTTTCTTTTTGAAGTTTTACAAATGACAATTTTTCTTCAATTAGTGTATTGCTAGGATTCATTATTTTTTTTGTTAAATTGCGTCGCATAATTTTTTTTACATTTTATTCAGATCTCAATTTTTGCGAAACCGGTTTTTTCAAGTCCTTACTTGTATATGACGTCCAATCAGTATCTGAAAATAAGTCTGTAGCAGAACTGCAACTGGATTGGTCATCACTTAATGAATCAGCCTTAGTAGTGTTCAGTTCTTTCAGAACGGAAGTTTGATTTGAGTAATCATGCTCCACTTGTGGGACATCTATATCTTCTTCCACTGTGGAAATTTCAGAGTTTGATTCAGCAGTAACCAACAAACCATCGCTTTCATAGGTATTACTTAGCCCTGTTAACTGTTCCCCCAAAATACCCTTCATTGCTATATAAATATCATTCTCCAATGGGGGTTTGTATGTACCCCCTCCTGTTTTGAGAAGCAATTTATTTTCTTCTGTCCATTTCTGTTTGGTCCTTTTTTTAATATTATTATATGTTTCCTTCAGAGTTTTCAGAGATCTGAAACAGTTTTTTCCATTGTGGCTGTTGAATTCCCTCTCTATCATTTTCCATGCTTGTCCTTTCTCCTTCCATGAAACACTATTGCTTCTCTTACATTCTACAATTTTTCTGTGTTTATCCACGAGACTGATTATGAGTTGCTCCTCCTCTGGGGTGAAATTAGCAGATCTATGTTTAGTTTCCCCTTTCTCAATAATGGTTTCAATTTTTCTGCAAAAATAGATAGTTCTACAATAGAGATCATAGGATCATCTAATACATGATATTATTATTTAATTGTATATTACCAGCAGTCCGGTATCCAGCACTTTTATTCCACTCTCAATCTAAAAAATACAGAATGATGCTATATTCTATAATATTGTTAGAAAACGGATTTCAACTATAAGACTTATAGTTGAAATCCGTTTTAAGTAAGGGTGATAATGTATCCATTAGTGAAAATGGCAAATTTTTTTGTAGAAGTAAGGAACATAACTTTATTTCTGCAATCTGGATATCTCTTTCTACCTCTGATGACTTATACATATCACTAATTTTTGTATTGGTAGCTAGTTGTTTCCAGTTATATTTATGCTTAGTGCTACCTGCATGTTTTTTAATTACACTTTTGTGTGATAATATATTAATACTGCACACTTTACAAAATGCAGTTGCTCTACTGTTCTTGCTAGTATGAGATTCTGACAACCAGCCTTGTAAATCAGGGTACTTCAACCATGAAGTACAAAATTTATAATTGGATTGGCTTTTATCTATCTTTTTTTTTATTGGCATCTTTGCTTCATTTATACTTTCATCAGCAACTGGTTCACTGTCATAACAGCCAATCTGAAAATATTGATTATTTATATTTATAAACTATATTTGCACTCATCTCGGTTGTATTGACAATGGATATTGTTTGAATACGGAAATAAAATTTTTGTCATACTTCAACAGGGGAAGTTGGCATGGTAGGCAAAGATACTAACTGTATCAGATGTTTGTTGTCCACTACAGCCCTGAACTGATTCTGTTGATGTCGATTCTACATCTTTCTGAAAACAGTAATTTCATCAAAACGGAAACATTTATGTGGTGCCAAGATTATTGATAGAAACCTTTGACATTTTCACCAGAAACTTATCCATTTATTTTCACGTCTTCTATTTGAATTTTAATACTTGACAGAATTCTCAACTTATATTCAGGTTTCAGACGTTTCAGTACAGTTTTCCACGTTCCACTGTTATTTTTTATTTTTGACATAAACAATTAACAAATGAAGTTTAAAGACATGTGACATACAACATACAAGCATGAAATTCAAAGGTACATGACGTTGTGACGTTGCCATCAATTTCACGCAGTGTCATTGTCAAAAAAAACGACACCATTGAATTACAGAACACAAACAAATTGGAGTGAATTCTAAGATCCGAGTATTATCCGAACTTTCTCGAAATTATCCGAAAATTATCCGGTAAATTTCAGAATCCGAAAATTGTCCGCGGGCACCTGAAATTATCCGCAAATCGGATAATTATCCGGTAAACGGCAACACTGCAGTATAAGTTCAAAATTTGTGTGTAAGGGCCGCTTTTATAGGTTGCAGTTATCTGTGACCTTGAGTTAACTTCTACTTTAACCTAAGGTTGCGTTTTATGGGTGGATGTTAACCCGAAATTTTATACGTTAACTTACTAGGTGGATGAGGTGCCAGATAACTTGAAGATTTGAAATTTGATTTGAATTTTGAAAGCATTGCGTATTATTGCGAGGTTATAATTTTCCATATTTTCAATTCTGTTTACGATTCTGATGAAATGTATGAGGACATTCAAGATATATTTCAGGAGATGATTACAGATGACGAGGATGATATCATTGAAATTGTTGAGGCACCCCGTCGAAATAGAATATTCAGAGAAAGGCCTGAACATATACATCTATGGTCAGATGAGGAATTCCTGAACAGATTTCGTATTAGTAAATATTCTGTTAGGCAACTACTAGATATCTTAGAGAACCATTTACGGAGGCCAACAGATCAGTCAGTTTATACTAATTCATATCATTATTTTCCATACTAATCAAAATTTATATTCTACTTTTAGAAATCATACTCTGACTCCATTAACACAGTTACTAGTGGCATTGAGGTTTTATGCCACAGGTAATTTTCTAATTACTGCAGGTGACTTTGGGGGAATCCATCAATCCACAACCTGTAAAGTAGTACAAGAAGTTACAAGGGCAATTGTATCATTAGCTCCCATTTACATTCAAATGCCATCTTCGCAACAACAAATAGAAGAAGCTAAATTACATATGTACCAGTTTGCACGATTTCCCAATTGTATTGGTGCAATTGACTGTACACATGTTCAAATTCAATCACCTGGTATGTCAAACAAAGAGTTTTTTCAGTACAAGACATTGCAAAATAATAAATGAATAGTTTCCTTTTTACGAAGGCGTAGAAGGGCCACAATATGTATTTTTTATAATTCCGACTTACTAGGTATCTTAGAATTCCAACTTACTAAGTCGGAATAACTGGCCTTTCTACACCTTCGTACCTTCTGATTGCCAGTGCCCCACTTATTTTGTATTGTAGGGAGAGAAAATGCAGAGCTATTCAGGAACAGAAAAGGTTATTTCTCATTAAATGTACAAACAATCTCTGATGGAAGAATGAAAATAAGAGACATTGTCTGTAGATGGCCTGGGTCTGCAGCAGATTCGACAATTTTTGATAACTCGAGGATCAAAGCTAAATTAGAACAAGGGCATTATGGCAACAGTTATATTGTAGCTGATAAGGGGTACACTTTAACAAAATATACCATGATTCCACTGAATAACCCCCAAACTGAAGCAGAAATACTATACAATGAATCTCAAATCAGAACCAGAAACATTGTTGAAAGACAATATGGGGTATGGAAAAGGAGGTTTCCAGTATTAAAATTAATAATGAGATTGAAATTACAAACAACAATGGCAGTAATAGTGGCAACTGCAGTTTTGCACAATATAGCCATTGATATGAATGATGAAGAACCTGCTGAAATTAATTTACATATAGATAATGCTGATTTCAACCAGTATGGACAACAAAATGTGAATGTGGGTGGTGAATTAGAAAGACAGGCATTGATTCGAAATTATTTTCAAAATCTATAATAATGAAATAATATACACATTAAAGTATAATGATTCATGACAAATTTTTGTTTTTATGACATCCTGTTTATTCACTGTCCAATTGCCTTTGTAATATTTGGAGCTCTAGAATATGTTTCTTCATTTTGATATCATGTTCGGCCTTTGACTGCATCATAGACAATTCATGTTCTTCTTCTTTCATGAGTTTTTCTTTCAATAAACATTCTTTCTGAACTTGAATGAGCTCTAATTTAGCTTCCGACAAAGTATTAATTTTTATTCTGCAGTCAGCCGTTAACTGACTTTTTTTCTTATAATTAATACTGGTACGTGGGTTCAGACACTTAGATTTTGGTGTGTCCCCCTGGTAAACCTCTCGACTTCTTTTGAGTGGTATTGTTTCTTTGTGTCCTTCAAATTTAGAGTCTTCAGAAACAAACCTGGATGAGCAGGAAGGTTCAGTTATATTCTTTTCTAAAATAAATAAATATTATAAATAGACGATGCCAATCGATCATGGTAAATATTGATACTTACCAATTGGGTTTATATGAGTGGCCTTGACTCTATTAGGGTTGACTAATTTCAAAACTACAGTTTTGGAATTTGCAGTGTTCACACAACTTATATTGGGTGATAATAATTGATTTGCATTCGTCACTGTTGCCTCTTTCTCTGAGGGCTTCCAATTCGGGCCAAATTCTGTCAAAATTCTTGAGTTCCCTTTCACATGTAGCTTTTCAGATAGGGGACGTTTCAATATTTTTGGGTTCCATTTGCCCCAGGCACAAGGAGAGTTCTCTTTACCAACTGAAAATTTGACATAGGTATAAAAATTACCACTTTCATTTATTTACTATGTACTTACCATCAGTCACGGGCTCATCCGTAGCTGACTCTAACTGCTCAATAGACTCAGAATGTTTGTCTTAATATAAAATTCCATCACCATCGCCATAATTATCTAAGCCAGTAGCAGCCGCTCCTATGACTTCTTTCACTTTTTCATCTATTTGCGTGATAATTACTTCTGTCTTAGTACCACCTCCAGTCTTGTAAATTTCATTTCTCTCAGCTGCAAACTTCTTCTTATTCTCCTTCTTAATATTGATCCACTTTTCTCGCAATTGTTTAGTTGTTCTGATATTGAAGCCCATTTCATTGAAATCATTACGTAAATTGTCCCATGCCACATTTTTTTCTTGCCAGCAAATAGCATCGGATTCTTTATTCTCGATTAAATTCTTGTACTTTTTCACAAGAGAAATAAGAGTTTCTACCTCTGGTTGTGTGAAGTTGAATGATCGGCGGTTTTTGCCGTTCTCCATTTCCGGCATAGGTATTTTAAAACAATAAATGGTAATATCTAATATTGACTACAGATTACAACACGCTAGGTATTTCATCATAACCACAAAGAAAAATTTATCCTCATCAGTCACACTCACACAGCACACAGCTGACAGATGACAACAAGATGACATGGACGTATAAAATCAAAAGTTTCCGCAGGTAGAGTTAACTGTATGGTTAACCGATGTGAGTTAACTCGAAAATTTAACAGTAACCTATAAAAGCGGCCCTTAGGTATTTACATAATTAGAACCAGGACATGAATAAAAAGAAGAAGAACGAAGAATTTCTGTGTTCCATGACTACGGCAAAATTGATTATTGTTGGCAACATAGAGGAAATTACCATTGATTGATAGTTACTTGACCAACATTACTTTAGTTTCTGTGAAACGCTTTAAAGGTTAACTACCAGTTAACCAAATAGTCTTTGGTTAAGTGACTAAAAAGATCACCATACATTGTGAAACTGGCCGTTAGAGTCACTAACCTTGCTACGGGTGCATACAATATTTCATCATTTAAGGAAGCTTGTTGATATATAAATCCTTTATTTAGCAGACCTGTTAATAGTACATAAATTTGTAAAAACAATGTGTCATAACCAAAAATATATAAAATCTAATAACATTAATATAAAAGTCATGAATGAGGTCAGGACACTACACTCGTACTTGACACTTTCAAAACCATATCAAAATGTACGTTTATAGTTGAAAATATTACATAAAACATCTTGGAATAAATGGTTCTAGTCATTCCCCCAGCAAGTGACTTTTTATTTTTGTTTTAAATAAACCTATAAAAGTACATTCACACAAGTTTTTTTTATTCAATCGTTCAAAATGAATTTCCTGAAAATTAGTAAGTCGTTTATCGAACAAGTATTAAGATTCAATGTGTTGAAGGAAATATTTCACTCAATTTTTTTTTAATTATCAGATTTTCACATGAACGGCTAGTCTTTGGTAACTGGCAACTGTTTATTCATATGCACATCCTCATGAATGATTATTGTAATTGTAGAAACATTGTAATTGAATGAACATTATTATTATATTATATTATTATAAAAAGAAAAATAATGATGAAATAATATATAGAGTGTTAAGTACAATCTTGGCAACATATGAGGGACTTTTCAATTCTTCATAAAAAATGAATGTTCTGAAACCTAAATTTGAGTAATAAAATCTGAAAATTTGTCAGTCACATTTCAGTAGTGTCAAAAAATATGAATTTAGTTCAAGAATGAAGTACCTTTATTTGTGATATCGTAAATTTTTGTAAAGAGTTATTCAGAATTAAAAGTCATGTTCTAATACGAATCATCTTAAAAAAAAAAAATTCACAGTAACATTAAGTTTACTCATTTCTACAGAAATTTTTATTAAAAACTAGCTGAGACTGTTGCTTCCCCGCGAATATTGTCTAACACTTCATTGCCAGAGTCATTATTTTAATGGTAACCTGTTGTAGAAAAAATACATAAAAACTCGTTTTTTTTTTATTTTCAAGTAGATGGAATAAAAGTACAATACTCTTCATACATATTCATATTTATTGACTCTTCTCCTGTACAACTGACAAATTTCAAAAATAGGTTCTAGGATAAGCACAATTTTTTTTAACTATAACGAAAAGTTTTCCATATGTTGTCAACTTAAGTGGACACATTTAATGTTTATGATAAATTGCAACCAAACTTTTTCATGCACTAAATGTTAGATAACAAATAATAGTATCTGATTTATATGGCTTGGTATATTTAATTCATGTTATTCATAGTTTTTTTTTTATTCCAAAGCTTGAAAAAAAATAATTGTAAGTTAAATCTCAATACTTGATAATTTACTTTTTAAAAAGATTTAATTCAAGTTGAAAATAACAAATTTGTAATATAAAGAAGACTTATTCGTTCAACAATATAAATCAGACTGAATAAAAATGAATTCGAAGTAAACTGCTTCGGCACGGGTGATGTCACGCTGACGCTGCTCCGGGTGTCGGGTGTCCATGAGTTCGGCTGATTTGAGGTAGCTATGCGGGGTTATCCAACTATAACTTCTCCATCCTCTGAAGAAGTTTTGTAAGGGACGAACAAAACTGGTGGCTCTGATGATGATGATGGTGGCCCCTGGGAATTTTCTTTCCGGCCTGGACGGTTACGGCGGTACTTGTAGCATAGGAAGGCTAAGCTCGCTGCGATGATGATATATACCGGGGTTGTCCAAAAGTGGGTCGGATCGGTACTTTGTTCATAAGGTACAGGTGCGATGTGGTCTTGTATCTCTTGGAGTCTGTGGAGTTCGTCGAGGGGTATCTTCTCGAGATGGATGGGATTCGTCTTCTCGCTCACGTTGACGGGGGCTGTTCTGATTTTCGGTAGGGTCAGTGGCTGCTCACGAATGACTTCTTTGGAATTCACGAAGCTGTCGTGTGGTGTACTGAATTTGCAACCAGGTGGTAAATCAATCAGAAATGTTCCTTTCAGATTCAATATTCCGGTGGTGGAACACTGGGTCGATATTTTCGTTGATTCCGGAAATATGCCAATATAGTGGGCTGGAGTCAGCTGCTCGACTAAGGTGGTCCGTATTGATACTGGTACGTGATGGCAATTTGCTTCTTCGTCTGAGAGTTGAAGTATTTGGATGATGCAGTCCTCTGATTTCCTATCGTATCGGATGGGATTGCTATGGCACAGGTAACCTGGGTTGACTTTTCGGCAAGGTTCGTTCATGAACTGATGAAGTGCAGTATTCATTGTCAGATATGGTGCGGGTGGTATGATGGTAGTCAAATTGCTGGTAGGGATTGAATATAGGTGATAGTGTGTGAAAATTTCGGGGTGTAGGAGAGGAAAGTGCAGTATAAGACAATTATGGCGTTTGAATAATATGCATCGACTGAAATGATATCATAGTATTTCAGTAGGTCAATTTCGTCTTTATATATCAACTGTTCTCCCTGATGATTTTCGAGCATCGTATGGATTATTGATTTCAAATCGGTGGTTCTGATTATGCTATTATGCAGTGCGTTCATCCTAGCAAAGGAGACAGCATTTTCCAGGTCCGTCAAAAGTTGTAATATTACTTGTAATGAAAGGCTCAATTGATCGAGAATATTTCGGGTTTGCAAGTAGTGACCGAAGTTGAAAACGATAGTATTGATTTCGGACTTGATTTTATTGATTTCCTGGGCAACAACTTCTTGATTATGCGATATCAGATTTATTGTTGTGTTGAAGTTCTCTATCAATTTTTTGGTGAGTGACATATGTTGGTTTAATCCCTGGATTACATTCAACTGGTTTTTCTGGAGGGTGGAAATGGCTTTGTCGTATTTCTCAGCATCTTCGTGGTCTAGGTTGCCAGATATGGTTTTCACGATGCTGCCAAGGGCATTTATTAGTCCTCGCTTGCTCCGATATGATGGATAGATTGATTGGAATTTTCGGCGGGCTGCTTCCAATTGGTACTGAAGTCCTTGATTGAAGTTAGACAGGCTGGTAGAGTAGGGGTTGTTAGCAAATCGGTTTTCTATTACGGAAGTTACTGCTTGGTATTGATTTTGAATTGCATCGATTTCTAGGGCTATTGGTGTGAGGTTGTAATAATGGATGAAATCGTGAGTGCTAGTTTGAATCCTTGCTGGTCCCAGCTTGAGGGGTAGGATCCCTGGGTTCTCCTTCAGGTCTTGGATTTTGATCTCGTGACCCATGGCGAGAGTCCATCTGCAACACATTTTCAGAATCAGTTTTCTTCTTTGGTTTGTGCTTGATATTTTTCTTATGACAGGTGGCTGTGACTGTTATTGGGTTATTCGTTTTGACTAATCTTGGGGTAAATCTGGGAAGTAACTTATTTCGTTTTTCGGTGGTCCTTGTATAAATTTTTGTACTTGGTTTATACGTGATTGGCGGATCTCTTTTTTCGTTTCGTTTTCCTATTGTTCTCTCTTTGACTTCCATTTCTCTTTGATTTAGTTCTTTGTAAATTTCTTTAGTTTTCTGTCGGTGTTGCTCCATGTAATTGTTGATCAGGTTTCGATTGATATCGATATCGAAAGGATCCTGAGAATCGAAATGTCCATTAAGTACGTCTATTGGTTTTTGTTTTGTAACGCTGTGGATCGAATTATTGTATCCAAGAATGGCATATGGCATTTGTTCTTTTATATTGAAATTATTTTTATTTTGTTTCAATATCCGAAGATGTTCAATTATGGTAGAGTGGAAACGCTCTATCATACCATTTGACTGTGGGTTTTCCGGTGTGGTGTAGTGGATGTGAATTTTGTGGGTATCCACGAATTCTTGCATGAGTCCATTCTTGAATTCGGTTCCGCTGTCGGAAACGATCATTTGTGGTAATCCATGATGGGTTATAAATATTAAAAGAGAGTTCAATATATTGATTGCATTTGATCCATCTATTGGGTAGGCTTGTCCATATTTGGAGAACGCGTCTATGATAGTTAGGAATTTTTGTCCACTCGCTTGAAATGTATCAACATGAACTATTTCGAGGGGTTTCCCTGGAGTTGGAGTAACCATAAACTTGGGTTTGGGTGGATTTCTGTCGTACTTGTTTACTTGACAAGTTTCGCAGAGGTCAATGTACTCCTGAATGTCGTTCTTCAGAGAAGGCCAATAGTAACGTTTCCTTATCCTAGTTTCGGTTTCGTTGACCCCACGATGGTTGGTTTTTCCCTCATGATAATTTTTTATGACTTCTTGTTGATTGTCGTGGTTGCTGATGTCTTCCAAAATGTGAGTGCATTTGACTAGGTCATAGGCGGTGTTTTTGAAGGTTCTTCCTAATAAATCACATGTGGGCTGATAGTTATCTTCGGGAAGAAATAGAAGGGCATGTTTAATTTTTGGAGTTATATATTCCTTGAAGAAATTAAATAAATTATTTCTTACGTCGTCTAGTCCTATTTGGGCATGAAGTCGCTTTTTGTTCGGAAATGCCTGTTCGATTACAACTTTGGCTGCGTTGTAATTAACGAATTTGAGGATGACCTGATTATTATAGTAATTGAGAGGTCTTTCGGAAATTGGAATGTTCAATGATGTATTTTCCGGATTCGAGTGGATGGTCTGATTGGAACTATTATCATCTGATGAATCTTCATTATTCTCTCCCACGCGTTGAGGTAGTCCTGGTCGCTCACCTGCAGTTTTGTTTTCCAGTGCATCCTTATCGCGTTCTGGGAAGTCGGTTCTACGTTCGGGTAGGTCAGGTTTGTTGACGGTCGTTCCTTTATCCGATGTCTCGCTATCTGATACATTGTTGTACATTGATGCGTTGTCATCATTTTTCTTCGAAATTTCTTTGTTGAAGTCCGTTATGAATTCTTTGAGGCTGAAAGCTTCTTTTGTGTTTATTTCCACTCTGGATAGGGCATCTGCGTTCGTATTTGCTTTGCCCTTTTTGTAGATGACTTCGTAATCGAATTCTTCCAACTTGAGTCGCCATCTTACAAGCTTGGAGTTGGCATCTTTGAGCGAAAATAGCCATTGAAGTGGTCGGTGATCCGAGAGGATTTTGAAGGTTCTTCCGAACAGCTACGGTCTGAAAAATTTTGTGGCCCACACTATGGCAAGCATTTCTTTTTCGATAGTCGAATAGTTCTGTTCGGAGTCGTTGAGTGTGCGTGATGCAAATGCGATTGGTTTGTCATTTCCGATTGGCCCTTGGGACAGGACCGCTCCTATAGCAAAATTGCTGGCATCCGTCGTCAAGTTGAATGGCCTGGTGAAATCCGGATACTGGAGGAGTGGGTCGTTGGTTAGGATATTTTTGCAGGTTTCAAAGCATTCGATGAATTTTGGTGTATGTTCAATTTTTGCATCTTTCTTCAAACAAGAGGTCAATGGCTTTGCTAATTTCGCGAAGTCCTTGATGAATTTTCGGTAATATCCTAGAAGTCCGAGGAATCCCTTTATCTCCTTTGTCGTTCGTGGAATTGGAAAATTTGTGATCGCTTTGATTTTATCCGGGTTTGGTTTTATTCCTTCCGGGGTGATGACGTGTCCAAGGAAAGCCACTTCTTTTTTCAAAAATTCGGATTTGTCCAATTGAATTTTCAGGTTCGTTTCTCGCAGTCTCTGGAACACTTTGGTAAGGCTGATCATATGTTCTTGGAGTGATGTCGAGTATATAATTATGTCATCCATATATACAAGACAGATATGACCCTGTAGTTCCTTCAGGACATTGTCCATGACCCTCTGGAACGTAGCTGGAGTATTTTTGAGCCCGAACGGGGTCCGCAGGTACTCGTAGTGCCCATGTTCCACATTGAAAGCTGTTTTGGGTATATCCTCTTCGGCCATTTCTATTTGGTGGAAGCCACTGGCGAGGTCCAATGTTGTAAAGTATTGGCACCTACCCAATTTGTCCAATACATCAGATATATTAGGAATGGGGTACTTGTCGTCAATGGTCTTCTCGTTTAGTTTCCTGAAGTCCACAACGATACGCCATTTCTTCTGTCCAGATGCATCCGCCTTTTTCGGGACTACCCAGATCGGTGAGGACCAAGGTGAATCGCTCGGCCTGATGATGTTCTGTTCCAGCATTGATGTTATCTGCTTCTGTACTTCGGCTTTGTGCACATGAGGATACCTGTACGATTTGGTGTAGATTGGAATTTCATCTTTGGTTTTTATTCGATGTTTGACTTGATTGGTAAAGGTCAGGGGCGTATTAGGCTGGTGGAAGATGTCCGAAAATTTTTGGCAAAGTTTTTGGATATTTTGTTTCTCTTCTGTGTTCATATGTTCGGTCCTAATCAAATTTTGAATATTGATTTCATCTGAAGATATCGGTTGAATATCCGCTGAATATATATGAAACTCTTCTTGATTGAATTCCGATGTATAGATTGGTTCTGTCAAAGAGATGTGGATTTCTTCGTCACTATTATTGATTAGTTCAGCCCAAGCTAACTGATTACATGCTTTGGTCAGAGTATTCCTCAAAATAGCACCTTGAAGATTTTGGAAAGGTAGAAAAATCGTTCCTTCTTTTTCTTTTACCGGAAGCCTGACGCGAGTGATTGTGTGAGAATCCAGTTGAATCGAATAGAATTGAGTCTTATTAGTTTCATAGTACTCAATTGGAATTGTCGAATTCTGGGTGATTAGTTCAGATTTTGGAAAGTCCAGGTGGGCTTGTAATAATTTCAAGTTGTCTAGTCCGATCAATCCATCGAATGTCTTATGGAATTTGAAAAGGTAGAATTTCAGTTTGAAGTTGCAGTTGAATTCTTGGAAACTTGGAATTTCAGCACAGTAGTCTTGCGAATAATTTTGAAAAATCGATGTTACTACAAATGGTTCATGTTTGATATTTTTTCTGAAGTATTTGTAGGCAATTTCAGGATTGATGAATGATTTCGTTGCACCAGTATCGATGAGCAATTTCAATGGCGGTTCGGTAATATTTATATAGGGTAACTCTTTTTTATCTGTGAAGGTATGGAGTTCCACTATGTTTCGTGCGGTGGATCGTCTTCTTGGGGAAAATTTACATTTTGTTCTTCACATGCATAGTCCACTTATTCTTCCGGTACGAATCCTTCAAAGGGAGGGTTTTCGGTAGAGTAGCCGAAATCTTCATAGTCTTGGGACGAATCTTCGCGATATTGGCCGTGTTCAATATTGAAGAGTTCTTCCGATATGAAATTTGGTTTCTGCTGAGGTTGGCTCCTAAAATTTTGGAAGGGTCTTCGATTTTGGGTTGACTGAACTGTATTCCTCGTTGATACACTCATAGGGGTTGGTTTTGTTTGCTGCGAGTATCCAGAACTATTTTGACTATTTCTGCCTGCCCAAACATTTTGGGGTTTTCCAAACACTTGTTGGTTTGTGAAAAAACGCTGCGGTGTTGGATTCGGCCTGGGTGTGACGTTGATTGGCCCTTGAGGAAACGGACGTGGTCCCATTGAGTCGAAATTTTGGGTGCGCCAAGGCGTAACTTGTTGTCTGGGGAACTGCTGGAGTGGCATCGGCTTTCTGAGGTTCGCTTGTTGTGGAGTGGCGTGGTTTCTTTGAAGATACCGTATATTGTTCTCTTCTTGAATGAACTGGATGGCTGTAGACAAATTTGCAGGTCTCATTGCCCTAATTGTTGCACCAAGTGGTTCCTTTAGTCCTGCTAAGAAGGTGGTCAGCGTCTGTTGTTGGAAAAATTCTTTCTTGCTTGCTACCACAATTGGGTTGACGTTGTGGAGATCGATGTAGTTGGATATTGTGTTGAGGAGTCCCGTGCATTTTTCGTAGAATTGGATGGGAGATTCATTTGGTAGCTGTCTCATGTTGACTAAATCACGGGTGAGGGAGTTTTCATTTCGTTGATCGCCAAAATTTTGGATGAGGGTGTTCTTGATACCGGTCTATGTGTCACATCCGAATATTGAAATTACTTCTTTGGCTCGCCCGGTGAGTTTGCTGATTATTCCTTGCATCCCTGGTTAGCGGGGGTTGCGTCGTAGTAGTGGTTGAGAAGGGTGGTTGCCACTTTGATAAAAGTATAGAGGTCGTTCGGGTTTCCATCGAAATTTGGTAAAATGCATAAATTCTTGATGTCAAAAGTTGCCATTTCGATAGTATTATTTATAGATAGATTATTGGTAATTGGTTCACTTGTAATACTTAAATTTTCGAGAAGATTACTTAAATCTAACTCTGCACTAGGTTCACTTGAAGGATTAGGAACAGAGGAGTCTGACATGAAATACTCACAGAAAAGTGGTGATGGCTAGCTGCATTCCCTTCACTGCTCGTTCTCTGGGGTGTCCGGTCGTGGTTGGCTTCGATGCTGCACTCCGGGGACGAGGTTCTTCTTTCTTGCACGATCGCGAACAAACGTTAGAAAACGACGAGGATCTTTAAATAGACTCTTTCGCGATCCTACCGACTGCGCCAGTTAAATCTCAATACTTGATAATTTACTTTTTAAAAAGATTTAATTCAAGTTGAAAATAACAAATTTGTAATATAAAGAAGACTTATTCGTTCAACAATATAAATCAGACTGAATAAAAATGAATTCGAAGTAAACTGCTTCGGCACGGGTGATGTCACGCTGACGCTGCTCCGGGTGTCGGGTGTCTATGAGTTCGGCTGATTTGAGGTAGCTATGCGAGGTTATCCAACTATAACTTGTATTAATATCAGGATATATCTATCCTACCAACGAAGATTTCATTAATAAACATTTAATGTTTAAATTTCACACCGAATGTTCCTTGTAAAACTTGGTGAATTTCAGAAAGCTACAACTTGGCATGCAGGTTGCTGAAAATAGTTTTCAAGTTTGCTCAAAAAAATTTAAGACAATTTGTAATACTGGGATAAACGAACGGAAAATAAATGTAGTGAGTGATTTCAACTGGCCAAATGTATATTGTAATTTAAAATAAGTTTCTAAAAATATGGTTTTTGACTCTGGAACAAATTTAGATTGTTTCATCTTCTAAATAGGTAAATTTTTGTCATATACAAAACAAAAAATAAAGAATAAAATTTTCACGGCACACTTCAAAATCAACTAAAAAACAAACAACAGTGAAGATATTTGATAATATCACTAAAGTGGACATTTTTTAGAGAGAAATCTATATGATTCAACTCTACTAATAGCTCTCTCTACGTGGACCCTTGATCTGGCAATTTTTCTTGTCACTAGTTCTTCTTCTGCAGAGAGGCGTTGTCTTTTCCGCAGAAGAGGTGGTGTAAATAATTTAATATTCATTCCATTCAATATATCCTGAATTAAGAAGCATTTATCAGCCATTATTACATCATTCTCTTCCAGGAAGTGTTTAATATCGCTTCGTTCAAATAGGTCCCGAACTGATATAACTCCTTCAAAGCCTTCGCTAACATACACTATTGCCCCAGTTACACAGATACCAATAAAAAATTTCACGGTATTGGAATGCCTGTAATTGGAAAAAGTATTTCCTTGTTGCCGAAAATTGGATGGCATCTGTATGGCTACTTCTGTGGCGTCAATGATTATTGTTATAGTGTGCTCTTCAAAGTTTTTGAAACATAAGGGTGTGTTTTTCATTTTTTGACCACCTCTGAATAGTTCCCCTCTCATTCCAATTATTTGGAGAGAGGCAAATTGAATACATGTACAAAATATAATAGTCATATTGCTTTTGCTTCTATTTGAAAGAGCTGCTAATTCATACAACGTAACTCCTCTTCGAAGTCTTTTATTTATTTATTTTATTTATTTATTAAACCTATACAAGCTTAATTAGCTTAATTACATGGATTCCTTGATGAAAAAAACATATTTGCATTACCATGTTGAGCAAAAACAGTTCTAGCAGTAACAATAATAATAATAATCAGAACTGTAGAGGTACTTATTTTATTTATTACATTTTTGTTGAAAATTATGTCGACAAGTGTGATATAAAATTTCCCTTTCGATATCAATGAATTGGTTGAATTGATTCGCCAATTTCAACAGAGCTGTAAGAGGTGTTCTAGGTGTGGAGGCGGCGACGGAAGTATTAAATAGTAGCGAGTCTCGAGTACGGCGTGAGGGTACATGAAAAGGGAGAAGTTATAGAATTTGTATTGAATCTACCCTGTATAGTACCTGGTATAGTCAGGCCATCTCTTATATTTTTTAAAATACAAATAACGAAGAAATTTTATTTGAATTTTTTCCAAAGTATCTAAAGTTGTAACAAATTCTGCATACCAAATTATTGATGCAAACTCTGATTTAGGTCTAACTAACGTATAATATAAAAGTTTGACTGTATTTATTTCATTAAACGATCGTGATTGCCTCATCAAGTATCCTAACATGAGGTTGGCAGATCTCACTACATTTGTAATATGAATTTTCAAAGAGAAAGTTTCATTAAATGTGACAACTAAGTCTTTTATCTCAGTTTTTCTTGTCAGAGCCTCTTCGTTCATCAAATAATCAAAAATCACTCTATCTTTTGAGCGAGTTATTGTTAAAACAGCGCATTTTTTTACATTGAATAATAGTTTGTTATCATGACTCCACTTTATGATGTTATTAGTGTCTTTTTGTAGTAATACACAGTCCCTTACTGTTTGAATATTTCCAAATATTTTCAAAGAGTAAGCATTGTGAATACTTCAATACCGATGAAAGATAATTAATAAATAATATGGATAGTAGATAACAAATGAGATAGCAACGGAAGGAGGGTCTATACAAATGAGAGAGCAACGGAAGGTATACGTCAGCAGAAAGTGCACGTGTCAGGTATCAGATTACATTGTGGTATCATCTGCAAAACAGATAATTGTGCTGGGTAGTAACCGATGAAAAATGTCATTTATATAAGTAATGAAAAGTGTCGGTCCCAAAATCGAACCTTGGGGTATACCATGGAACATATTTTTTTCATCCGATAAAACACCATCCACAAAAACTGCTTGTTTCCTTGAGTGTAGATAAGATTGAAAAAAATTTGAAGCTGTTCCTCGGATTCCGTAGTATGCAAGTTTTTCTACTAGGATATTGTGGTTGATGCAATCAAATGCTTTGCTTAAATCCTACAAAGTCAGGGAAGTGTGTTTGCCATTTTCTATATTATCAATTACATTGTGTATTATTTCAACCAACGCATCGGATGTAGATCTTGTTTATGAAGCCATATTGATGTTCATGTAGTAAATTGTATTTATTGATAAAAATCATTAGGCGCTCCTTGACTATAATCTCTATTATCTTTCCCAAAATAGGTATGATAGAAGTTGGTCTGTAGTTGTCGGGTGAATCCGGATCCCCTTTTTTGAAGATAGGTATTACTTTGCTTACCTTGAATATATCTGGAAAAACCCCTTCAGAGAAACAACGGTTAATGATAATGGTTAATGGTTCAATTATATGTGTAATTGTTCCCAACCAGCAAAGTTGTCTTATAACTCGGATGATATACGACTATTCTATTGTGTAGTTATTTTATTTATACTGCCAAAATGCTCATTTATTGTATTGTAGCTACATAAATACTGTTCTATTGACGACAAGTGAAATATTTAATAAATTTATCTTCGAAACGTTTATATGAAAAAATTATTGAATATATTATAAAACTGTCATCAAACAATTTCTTAAAATTATCTAGAGCCAGCTTATAAAACAATTCATCTTATGAAATTGAATTATTTTGAAATGGCTATTTTTTATATTCTGATGATTATCCTGACTCCGTTGTAAAAATAATATAAAACTATTTTAAAATTGCTTTCTGTATCCGTATATAACAGTTATATTAGAGTATTTTGAGGAACAATTTTGTTTTCATAGGTAAATTGTTGTTTAGTTAAGATCTATACAACTGTTTTATAGTATTGCATTTTCACGACAATAATGAGAACGCCTAAAATTTCTTATAAAATAAATTGACCAGTTGAACATAAAAATGCTATTGCTAACAACATTATACAACATATATATATATATATAACTTCTGACATATATTAAAGTCATTGGAGGTTAGGTTATTTTGTGAAAGCATAAAAAAACAGTTGATATTTTGTCTTCTAAACTGCTGTGAAATTAAATTGTTAATAATGTCAGATATGCGTCAGTGGAAAATAATTTAAAAAACTGGTGCTTTTCGAAGAAGGTTGAAAATGTGTTATGAAAATATGATGTGTGATAGAAACATGGTGAATAAAAATGAACAATCCACAGGGTGTGGGATCCAATCTGCCCCAGATGGAATTTCAGTGTGCCAAGATACTGTCAATACGAGTGCCAGCATACCAGAAACTACGAGTAGTGAAAATCTCTTTTCACAACCAGCTGCGGGCCAGTTCATTGATAACGATATAATATTGGGTGGATGGAATAAGAGGCAACTGGTTGATAGAATTAGGATCGAATGAAGATTGTAACTACATGCTGGAACTTGACGAAATCATGGAATTTAGACAAACAAATCAGACAATGGGCAGTTTCTTTCAATATTTCCCATTCGGCACTAAGAGTGCTATTAAAGAATCTGAATGATAGAATTCCACACGTGCTACCGCAAGATCCCAGGACACTTTTGAAAACATATCAGACAATTGTCATTACAAAAGTTGGAGAAAATGGTATTTATTGGCACCATGGCTTTGAAACTTGTTTACGGCAAGTTTTAAATTCAATGAATATTCATCTACCTGAGAGCATTTCCTTAAATATTAGTATGGATGGTTTACCCATATATAAAAGCAGCAGAACAGAATTCTGGCCAATACTTTTCAATATTCATGAACTGCCTGATATTAAACCCATGATTCCAGGCATATACTGCGGTAAGGGAAAGCCCCTCAAATTTAGAGGAGTATTTGAGACCTTTCGTTGAAGAAGCTAAACCTATTATTTCTGAGGGAATTATTATCAATGGAAATGAGATTGCTGTGAAGTTAAGATGTTTCATATGTGACTCGCCCGCCAGGGCATTCGTCAAAGGTGAATTTATTAAACTTATGTCTTATACATTTTTGAGAAATTATTTTTTTTTTATTTCAGGAGTAGCCAACTTCAACAGTAAACATGGATGTCTCAAATGTACCACAGTTGGAGAATATTCACACATTTCCCAAACAGTCTACTTCCCAAGAATAGGCTGTGAAAAAAGGAGAAATGACGGATTTCGTGAAAAGATGTATGGCTCGCATCATAAGCAGAATACTCCACAAAGTTTATTGCCTATTGATATGGTTGAAGACTTTCCAGTTGGTGATCCTCTTCATCTGATTGATTTGGGTGTTTGTTGGGCTGGAGGGATGGAAGTTTTGGCAATTACAAAACTAAATGGTGTATGAGAGACATTACCAATGTTTCACATTTCCCTGAGAATTGTAAGTTGCCTTCTGAAATTCATAGAGCTGTACGAGGCTTAGATGTTTTATGTCATTGGAAAGGTTCTGAATATCATACTTTCCTACAGTATTTGAGTATAGTAATACTTAAAGATGTGTTACCAATTGGCGTGTACCAACACTTTCTTAATTTATTTTGTGCTATAACAATATGTTCAACAAAATATTACGAACATTTGCTTGACTTGGCTGAAGCATTACTCAATAATTATGTCGAATATTATCGAGATTTTTATGGGAAGGGTTATATTACTAGCAATGTTCATAATCTAACACATTTGGTGGATGAAGTGCGAATGTATGGTCCTTTATCGACTTTCAATGCATATCCTTTTGAAAGTCGACTGTATCAAATAAAAAATTTGTTACGAAATGGAAATTTGCCACTAGCGCAAGTTGCAAAAAGAATGAGCGAAATTATGCAATGCGAAAATGAATATAAAAAAAATATGTTTCATTTCCTATTTAAAAAAAAAACAAGAATAACTCAGGATTTTTTTCAAAAGTCGAATTAAATGGTTTCTCACTATCTGTAGATAATCGTAATAAATGGTTTCTCACTGGTAATGGTAATGTCGTAGTTATGGAATATGTACTGATGATTAACAACTCTCCTTTTATAAGTGGAAAAGCTGTAGTGATTTAGAAGATCTTTTCGAAAGTCCTATAAAATCATCATATGTAAATATTTTTAAATCTCGTTGTACTAATCATAAGCCCTTGAAACTTTTTTCAACTGACGATGTTAAGTGTAAAATGATAGCAATAGAATATAGCAATAGTACTGTTTTCATCCCTTTATTGCATACTTTGAATAAAAAATAATCATGTAATTCTTTCAACATTCTGTGTTTTTGATATTGGGATAGCATATATCAAAATACAGTCCCTGACACATAAAACGGGGACAAATTCAATCTCCAATAACTTTTCAAATTTTGCATTATATTTTAAAATCAGATAATAATTAAGATAAAAATGAAAGTGCTTGCAGGTCAACAAAAAATTGTCACAGTTCATGCAAAAGCCAAAAAGTTATTTATGATTGAACAATTTTTTTTTGTCAGAAGTGTTTGAAACTAAAAATTTTAAGTTCTTGAAAAAAACTAGAAATGTAAAAAACATTCAAAATAAATGATTTCAATTTGACAAACTGTCATTTATTGCTTCTTCCTCACTGGATCTTTCTTCCTCTGATGCTGCTTCTTCATTGTTAACATCTTCAGGAATATTCTAGAAAATTCAAAAGACATGACATTGAAAAAACTAAAAGGAATGGGATATAACTCACGTTTGTAGGACTCAAATTGTTCTCCTCACTGACCACCTCATTCATTTTTTCAGTTGACTCTACAGTATTATTATTGTTTTTCTTTGATTTCTGCAAGTTTTGTTGTCTGTATATATTAGTATTTTTGTTACTTATATTTATGAATTTTCCTTACTTTATAAGAAAGACTGCTGGGTCTATTTTTGCTACTTGACAGTCTTGCTAGGCTACTTTCATTTCTTTTTGTAGAATTTCTGATGACAGCTTTGAAAAATTCTTCGCAGTTTTTCAAGGTAAAATCTTCGTCAGATAGTTTCACCACTCGGTAGAACAGGCTAATAACGTTTTAGAAGATTTTAAAAGGAATTTTCTCTTTTCCTCCAGCCCAAGAGCACAAAGTCATGAATTTTCGTGAGAATATTTTCTTCACCAATATGTAGCAATTACTAAATCCATTTCCAGATCTTTTTCTTCCACAGACAAAACTGAATTTTTGTACGTAATCTTCCATATTGTTTTTATCTCCCAGTTTAGTTTCAATTTCCTCTAACTCTGCTTAAGAGTCAATTAGGTCAAAGAATATGTCATCTTTGGTTGGTAGCACTGTGTCTTTAGTTGATGCCTTATATGAACAGGTTTTGATAGCTGCAGAATGACTAGCCATTAAATCTAGAGTTGTATGTAATACAGCAAAGTGTTGAATAATTTTTTGATAATTTTCTTGGCATATTGAGTGTTTGAACTTTTCTAGGAATTCTTGCTGATTTTTTATAATAATTTCTTGATTGGCCAATATTTTTTTCAAGTTTTTCAGTAGATTGAAAATCTAATGAGGAAGTCACCGTTTCTGTTCCAAATAATGAATTATAATTATTGTCATCATTTGGTATAATTTGGTAAGAGTGTTTTTATTCTAATATAGTTTGTGGTACAATCACTTCGGTAGCTACCTCAAAATCTGCAGATGATTCTATACCTGACGTCTCCTGTACCATCAAGGGCACCTGCAAATAAAAAAGACCCTTTCAACTATAATTACCTACATACTATCGCTTTATTATTGAATTATAATTACTGACACACCACAAAAAATATGTAGGTAAAAAGTTTTTGCATGTCCGACAAACTTAAAAACGAGTTTGTCTCGTGACCACTAGTATGGATGAAAATTGGAAAAAATACCATGAAAAGGCCAAAAAAGCATTATTTAATTTAATTTTCACACACAAAGATTCAAGCGATAAATCGAAAAGATTAAAAATTGCAATTTTAATTTTGAATATTTTCCAATATATTTACAAAAATCAAAGTTTTTTCTTTTGAATGGCTTGACTGTAGTGAAACATTTGTATTCCGATGATAATGACAAAACTTTCCCATTTTCTCCACACCAGATGGCTCCTAATTGAAAACCCTCGCTGTTACATTGGTTCGTATCTAACAGTTATATCAGAATTCCAAGACTGTTGTGATGATATGGCAATCTAGAAACATTATGTTTCCTGATTATAATCAAGTTTCAATGATAATCGTGCATAAGCGTTTCACTTTGCACATGAACTTCAAGCATATTTAATTTGACGCACTATTTTCAAGTTTATGTGCGACGTGAAATACTCATGCACGATTTTTATAAAAACTTAATTATAATCAGGAACCAAAATGTTTCTAGATTGCCTTATCATCACAATAGATTTGGAATTCTGATATAACTGTTAGATACGAACCAATGTAACAGCTAGGGTTCGGACAAAAACCAATTTTTTCCATTTAGTGTCATCTGGTGCGGAGAAAATTAAAAATTTCTGTTCATCGAAATACAAATGTTCTACTGCAGTCAAGCTATTCAGAAGAAGAAACTGATTTTTATAAGGAGATCGGAAAACATTTAAAAAAATTTAATTTCCAATTTTTTCAAATAACTTTTTTCGATATCTTGCTATCTTACCCCACTTTTGGCCTCTTCATGGTGTTTTTTTCAATTTTTTTCCATACTAGTGGTCACGTGACATGTTTCAAAATCTGTTTTTAGGTTATCGGACATGCACAAACTTTTCCCCAGAAATGCATTTCAAATATTCTAATGATAAACCTTTTTCCCATATGGTACATACTTTTTGGCCGCCACTGTAAGTATATCTATTGTATATAACTTACCATAGATTTCTTTGCCAATCTATTAAAATAATTTTGAATGGGGTTAGACTTTGGCAACAGCACTCTGGGCCGCATTTTTATTTGGATTGGCGCTATGACTTCTTTTTGTTCTGTGTCGTCATTTTCCAACATTCTTTGCAGTTCCTCTTCAGCAATTTCATAGTTTATCAAATGATTTCTTTTCAATTTACAGGGCATCGTAAACCAATTTGCTTCTGGTACAGAATTTGGAGTTTGTATCATCCTATCGGCGCCTAATTTTGGCCACGAAAGTTGATTATTATTTTCCCATGCTGAAGGAACTATTGTAAGATGTTTCAAACCTCTTTCAATGGTGTGCCAGAACTCTTTCTCAGGGTAGTTTTATGGGTTAGCTGATTTCAAAGAAAAATACCAGTGCTTTCGACTCTGCTAGGATACCAGGAGTGCATATATTTTATTGATGTTCCACAATAACTAAAATAATTAAATACAACGGTAACTTTAGTCCTAAACTTCAATACCTACATTACTGGAGTGAACCAGATTAAACAAAAACAATACCTACCTAAAATTGACCAGGCACCAATATCCAAAAATATTCACAAATATTTAGTATAAGGTAAAAACCAAAAGGTTCAACATCTAGTTATGACGGAAAATATTCAGAAGGAAGTATGCGTATAATGTCTAGTTGATAATAAAAGAATCATTCCAACAACGTATTTCGTTTTTTTCTGCTCGAGCCTTTTTTATCACTTTTCATAAAAAAGGTGCCATAGACGGCGGTTCCAAGTAGCAAACTAGTCTCCAAGGTAGATAACCCTTTATACCATTGAAAGAATTGCGGGTTGCCGCGCTTGTGGCGGGAGTCGAGAACATATTTTACGGAATATGTTTCAAACAACCAAGTATAGAAATGCTTCGCTACAATGGTCTGCACAATCTTGAACATGTCTACAAAAATCAATTCATAGTTAGTTGCTGGAAAGAAGTGTTAGGCAGAGTTAGTTTGATAGTTATACACATCCAGTGGAGTAATTAAGAGGAAGAGGGGGTCTGAAACTCTTCGTTTAAGTATAAATTAGAGAAAGGTAAAAAAATATACTTTATAACGTTAGGACTCAAATATAAGTGAATATGAATATTTTTTGTTATACGATGGATGTATGATAGACACTTGAAATTATGTGTTGTTTTTATTAATTCTGAATATTGTAACTGGACCGCGACAGAGCCCCAAGAACAAATCTCAAATACGTCACTTAGCCCTTAGCACTTAGCCCTTAGCAGAGAACAATATACCACAGAGAAGCGACAAAATACCGAAAAGGACGTTTCGTTTGGAAGTGCGCTTTCGCGAAATAAGTTGTGTTGTTGTCAACTGCCACAACTGACAAACTGCAGATTAAATGAAGGAAGGCTTCACTAAATTTTCTAAACTAATGAATTTCTAATTACAGTCACTTCCTATAACATTAGATACTTTATTCTCTACGCAAAAATCGACATATTTTTCAGTGGAGAGCAGTTTCTGCGTGTCAAAAACTTTTTCTCCGTGTTTTAATAAGTTGTGTTTACGTCAAAGTAACTAATCCAAAGTCACCGAAATCTATACCCCCAACATCAAAGAAGCCGACATGTTTTGTCGCTTCTCTGTGGTATATTGTTCTCTGCTATTAGCACTTGGAATTATAAAACTATTCAGTTCAGAACCTCTTTAAAATACCAATAAAGATGTAATGGGACCTAATTGGTATACCAATATGAATGACAAAGTTTGATAATGAGTATGCATTACGTATTCAACTTACCTGGAATCTTTTGTTCGAAATTTCACACAAAACGGCAATTTCAGAGGTTATGTTTATCTTCACGCGTAAAATCTCACATTCGCTACCAAATAATGAAATATTTGTCATAAAAAAGGATATTTATATCCGTGGTAAGTATTTAATTTTTTAAGAGTGGCCAAGTAGGGTTGCCAGCTAGCATTATAAACACTCTTAATCGTTGAGTTGTGTACCCGAAATCTGTACATATATTTTATGGACAGGACCGTATTTTACTGAATAGGAGGTAGGGAGGTACTTGTGAGTTTTTGTTGTTGTATTTGCGGTATGGAGTCGAGTTGTACACAACTGGAATTTATTATTTGGAATAATTTTTTGTAAAAGTTTCAGTATTTAGAGTGAAAATTATTGTGTTCCACTTCGCATGGAAATACCACAGTGAATTCCGAAATCATTAAATAAATAACTAAAAATTTCCAAAACGGCCCAAAGGGGTAATTTCAAGTGAAATACACTGTATGACAGCAGTGATGGAAAAGGTGACATTAATGAAAAATTTACCAAAAGTTATTTCCTGGCTCGTAACCAGAACAACCTTTCTGATACCAACACACATTTTCCTAAAAAAAAAATCAAAATTGTGTCACCTATTATGGATACTCTAATAGCTAACCAACATTTTTGAAATTGGCTTATAATTGAAATTTACAAAATTTATTCAAACTGGTTAGTTTGAATAGGGAACAGGATAATTCCCTCCCAAGAAGGGGGTCAAAAATAACAGGCAAATTCGGTTCCAAAGTTTGTTTGTACCAGAAACTGTATACCGGGTGTCCACGGAAGGTGGCTCACCCGTTTAACTTTTTTGTTTCGAAGAAATTAAATTTGGTGTATCTGTTGAAAACATCAAACTGCATTTTTTGACAAGTGACTCAACTTCATGTAAATTGGGTTTTCACCGGAAGTGACATAAACTTTCTATTTTCAAATGGGACATGTTATATTTTCAGTGCATGGCATCACACGTTAAAAGGTAAGGGCTGCGTCTTCCCTAGCTCACACAAGTCTCTTGAAGACTTCCGAGGGTTGCGCGTAGGGGTGCAATCGGTTGACGGAATTAACAATTTTAACAATTTTTTTTAAACAGTTTTTCTGTCTCCATATGACATTTTGAATACAACCATGTATCATTTGTGACTTTTTGTAGCCTATTTTTAATTTGTTTTTTCGAAATTTATCTTTCAATCTAGAGATCCATGGATACTTTCAAATCACTAATTTCGGTCCTGAAATGTTTTTAAACATGCAACTTTGCTGTTTTCTGGCAGTATGTTTCAGCTAGGTGAAGTTTAATTTTAAAAATTGTATCACTTTTTTTTTTAATGGCAATATGGTGGCTCGTTGGGTTAGAAAGAAAGAGCATTTCATTAGAATTAATTTGATACCGCACACTATTATGTTCAAAAGAAACTTTCTATAAAAAACTGAAAATATTACGTTGGAGCGTTCGTTAAATAAAGAATCTTATTGAGATTAATACAAGATTTTAATTCATCGAGTAGTAACACAACTGAAACAAAAACATTAATTTTACATAGCGGGATAGTGAAGTTGTCTTCTGTAAATAATAATTTGTACGTATCCACGGCCCTCTAGACTAAAAATTAAATTAAAAAAAACGTTTACAAAAAGTGACTTATGATATACATGATTATATTCAAAATATCATATGGAGATAAAAGAACTAAAAATATAATCGAAAGTTTATGTCACTTCCGGTAATACTGGAATTTGCATGAAGTGGAGTCACTTGTCAAAAAAAGCAGTTTTATCTCTTAAACAGATTTTCCAAATAACATTCCATTATCTCCAAAAACAAAAAAGTTATAGGGGCGAGCCTTCTTGCGTGGACTCCGGTATAATAGGATACTCCCACATATACGAAGCACATTATTAGTATGCAATAATTTTGAAAAATATAAATAAATATGAATAATGCAATTTACATTGACTAGGTTATTATATCTGTGTTTGGGAAACGTAAAAGTTATGGGTATAAACATTTATAATTTAATCTGCTACCTGTTGGAACCGAATCTACCATCACCATTTTAATAATATACATTTTTAGCCAGCAGCGATGGAATCACCGACATTTTCGATAAATTATATTCGATGGAACAATAGGTCGAACATTTCTTTGGATTTTTAATTAGAACAACCATATTTTAATCCTACTAAAAAAATATACACATAAACAAACAACAATGATACTTTTTCATTATTGGTAAATATTCCAAAAGAAATCAAAACCTCTAGTAATACCGAAAAAAGTTACAGGATGTTTCCATATGGAGAGATACGCAATTTTCATAAACAATAACAACAGATGTTAACAAGGTTTATTAGTATGCAAAGGTTGTTCAGATTACGAAACTGAGGTGTTATTCGACATTTGATGCCTCTCAGTTTTGGTTTTACCCTGTATATTTCTCAATACTCTCTATTTGCAAATTGAACGATGTCTGATACCGATATTAATTAAATCAACAGGTATGAGCAAACATATACTCTAAGACGGAAATAGTAGTCAGTGACGTCAGTCACTAGTTCAGGAAAGACACAATAAGTTACTTGATGGATGTAGCCGTTACTACGTGGTAGGAGATCATCATGAAAATGAGAAATAAAAATTCCTATGTTTTTATACCACCTTGTATTTGTAACACTCGCGTTACTGCAGTTTCGTCCTATATGGACATTATCAAACTCTATTTCACACTGATAGTTGAATATACCAACACACTGGCCTTTTATACAAGGTCTTTCTTATTCTCTAATAATTAAACCATAATAAAAATAACAATATCTACATTCAATTAAATTAAATAACCTATACCTTTTTACCTGTAAATGTGTTCATGATTGACAATGTGGAAGGGCTACATCAAAAATGGGTGAATATACTAAGTCTACCTGATCATTAAGTAGATTTCATTCACAGTGTTTATGTTTATGAATTTCTAGTGATTCTAAACCCTTGTTGGCATAGTGCAAAATTTCCGTATCGTTGAGATTCGGGAATTTGTGCTTGCATTCCAAGGAGTGGTTTGAAAATGTAGAATCCCTTTTTCCTAGTCTGAAAGATCTTTCGTGCTTAGCATATCTTTTTGAAATAGCTCGTCCACATTGTCCCACTGTCAGGAAAGAGCAATAAATCTCAGATTTTACACATTTATTCACCTCTGTTTTCCCTGCAAATTTTATGTAAATCTTGTAAGTTAATGCTTGGCTCAAATCCATTTTTAATTCGTTCAGGTACGAGAGTAATGTCATTTTCTGATTGTGCTTCTTGTTCAGAATCAAGAATATCCTTAGATGGTCCAGGAATTTCAGGACAACTGTCTTCCGAAGACTCTGAAAAGCGATTCCGGTCTTTTTTAATTGGTGGAAGACTTATTTTTTTGGTCAAATCGTAAGAGTTGAAGTCAAATTATCTGAAAACAGGGTTGGGTTTGGATTTCCTTTTCTTGAATGGTTCCTCTTCAGACTGACTACTTAATGAAATAGATTCACATTTCTCCATAGATTTTAACTCGTTTACTGCTTTCTCATATGAATCTAAAAATATGAATATTTATCATAAATATGTAAGATATTCCAACACATCTGTACATACTAGTTTTGTATTTGACGTTTATTGGACAAGATTTGCACAGAGCAAAATCAAAGGATATTTTCTTCATTACTGCCTTCGTCTTCTCTTGGTCATTCCTGAAGTTTGGCCAGAAGCAAATTCTCTTCTTCAAAGATACCCAGACTGATGGTACCACAGCTAAAGGTAGTGAGTCATCTATGGCCTCTTCAGGGAATTCCACCACCAAATAATCTCTGAAAAATCAAATGCCAGTTATACCTCTTTTGTATCGTATGCAACATAAACTTGCCTTGTATTTTTTCTATTATTATAAAATGAATATCTTGGTACTGACTTTTTTCTACTGTAAACCAATTATTGGAAAATTAACTCACAGTTTATTTTTATTTGAGGAAACTGCATGAACATTGACTCACTTTTGAATTAATAATTGTGTGTTAGAGAAGAGTAGGAGAAAAGTACTAAAATAATGATGATGGTGATGAAAGTGATAGGGATTATTTTATTTGGGAAACATTTTTGGTTTCCCAATTCTTCATTTCATTCAAAAACCATTTACAAAATTGGTAAACTTTCAGATGTAAAAAACACACACAGCTTTAAAAAGAAATAACTTCAAGTTCACATTTTATTTTCATGCATACTTCAATGGTGATTTCAATAAAAACTTTCAATAGATAGATATTATGTTATTACTCTTGTTTTTTATTTAATATGCCATCACTGAAGAGCGGTGAGAAAATATAATCATCATTGTGTTTTAACACAACTCCCTTGGCATCAATATCTTCCAAACTGTATGACTCCAAAGAATCATTTTTGAATTCTCTTTTATAGAGATACAGAAAACCAGAGTCTGTTGGATAGTCTACAAATGGGCAAATCATAGAACAATGTCTGCCTATCAAAACTTTTTTGTTTTCTTTGACTGCTAGATAAAGTATCTCAATAATTTTTTTGCTTTTCAGCATCACAATATTATCCCCATTATTGCAAGATAAAATAATTATTTTATAATACACTTCTATAAAAAGAATAATGTTCAAATTCCTCAATGGTTTTGAACAATTCAACTTTAATAGAATTTCCAATAACATGAAAGTCCAAATTTTCACTAACAGCTTGTTCACTTTGTCCTTCCATTTCATATATTCGTTTCACAACTTGCTGCAAGGGAGCATTTGATTTTCGTAGCAATCTTTTGAATGTCTGGAGATAATTTTCAAAAGGAAAACAGTTTATATCTTTCAGGGATCCGAAATGTTTGTCGTCTTGTGGTAGGTGGATTAGGCAATGTGTATTATAAATACAAAAATCTTGACCATACAAATTTTCAGAATATTGAATAAAAAAAGTAATGATTTTGCATAATCATTATATTTTTCATTTAGTGTCTCACTCAATAAAACGGTCATAGCATACTTCAACATCATAAAATGCTCATACATTCTCTTAGACAATGAATTTTTTAGTACTACTGGCCCTACATAAATAAAAAATTACCTTAATTCAGTTGCCTTCCACATTTCCAATTCTTCCAGTGATCTAGGCTTTCTGTTAAATTCACTTGGCCAAGTATTACTAAATAATTCTATACTATTGTTAATTTCATCCATATCTAAACGAGGAAATTTGTATGATCGAATACCATCTCTCCATATGAAAAGGAGTTTTCTCATAACCCCCAAACATAAACAATGCATATAGTCAACTGGAAAAACAGATATCAATCCAATACCTAGCTGGCTCAAAGGTGTATCTCCTTTATGGTAAGCTACATCAACTTTATTGAAAAAATCTTCATCTGTCCGAAGAGTAGCATTTAATTCTCTGAAAAGCATTCTATTATTACAATAAACCCCGTTAACTATACATTTGCCACAGCCACTGTAACCATTGTGACCTTTAACATTTTTAATGCTCCTATTTTCACCTTTAGAGTTCTAAGGCCATTTATCTTTATCCCCACATTTTTTATTGAACAGAGAACAAATTTTTTTAAAAAGTTATGAAGAGAAGGTTTTTCTGCACCACAATATATTGCCACTGGGAATATTTCATTAGAATTTCTTTCCCTGCATAAAATTGGCCAAAATGAAATATTTGTGCTTTTGTGGATAGGTAATCCATCGATCCCAAAATCAACAATAATTCTTCTTTATCTTCATTTGAACCAATCTGAATCAACTTTCTCTCCAGTCCAAAAATAAACAAACTGACCATTTCCCTGAACTTCGAGATTCAATTTTGAAGGAGTTTTAAGTAGGGTGCGAGCATCTCTTGGTAAACTATCGAGATCACTATTAGGCTATTTATTTAACCATGATAAAAGTTCAGACAATGCTGTATGTGTAATATTATTCTTCACTCATATTCCGAACCTTTTACTCACCATGTAGTCATACTGTATCATGCCATGACCCACAAGTTGAAAGAAATGAACAAAAAACGTTGTGCATATCCCTCGCATATTCATTATATTGTCTTGTGCCATTGACGATAGACGCACAATTTAGGTGTTAGTGTTTGCGTGCTTTTGCAAAAATTTTGTGTTGTTTTGTGCATAATGCCGAAGAGAAGGATACATAGTTTCGATTCCCAGGACCGACACAGAACCAAGAAGCAACGGAAATATGATAAGCTTCGAGATAAAATGAGGGAATTGAGACGAGAAATCCAGGAGTGTTCGTCATCGGACTCGGATACAAGTGAGTAATTTTCCGTTAGTTAAAAGTTGAAATTAAGGCATCCTTCAGGATAGGCACTCGAGTTGCATGACTCAACCTGTTTCAACTCTGGCACTTTTTCAAGTAGCCCCATGAGTCCTCTGACTCATTCCAATGTCGTAAACAGACAAATTTGCTTTTAGGCGATGACACCGGGGACCATCGCAGGGGTGTCACCACTGCAGACATACATCGAGTGGAATCACCAGTAACTGAACTTGAAACTGAACCAACTTCAAGAACACGCCAGCAAGAACTCGACGTGGTCCCAGTAGTGAGTGACAACATATCTCTGGATGTCTTCGGAACAGACCCGGCATCTGAAAATGAACAGGGTGACCTTATTCATGAGGGTGTAGCGTCGAGGTGGAATCATATCATAAAAAAAAGGCTTAGATAAAGACATCCTGCAAACATTAGTCGACAAATATCCTCCTCCTGCGAATTGCACGTTGACGCCCCCAAAACTGAACGACGAAATATCTGGTGCTTTGAAGGACACTAGAATACGAGTTGACAAACTTCAAAAGTTTCAGAGCCAAATTGCTGCAGGTTTAACAGCCCTTGGAGGCTATACCCAGGAGGACCTCATTGTCGCTGCCAGTGAAAATAGGCCAGGGCTTGAAAAACTGGCAGACGCCGCAAAAATTTTTGTTGATATGTTTCACTCCATATCCTTATACAGGAGATATTTGATTAACTCTGATTTGAACCCTAACCTAAGAAAACACATCGACAACATTGAAATGGTTTTAACTTGATGGAGAAGTTTAAACAAATTCAGTCGTCCAGTTCGGCCTCCTTCCATGTAAAGGCAATTGTGAAACTAGGCCCCCAAATAATCCCGTTCCATCGACATCAACAGAAAATAGGGGTACTTTAAACTGGCGGCGCCCTTATGGCCGGCCCAAGATGAAGGAGCCCACGAGAGAATCCAGACCAAGGAAGGATTGGAGGAGAGGGACAGAACAGACACGACCACCTCAACAAAAGCAGAAATTCAGGAATTATCAAGGGCATTAAAGGTACATGAATGCTATTCCGGTAATCTGAAGAATTTCGTACACAATTGGAGAAAAATAGCTAATGCAAATATTATTTCTTGGGTTCAAGGTTATAAGATACCTTTTCTTAAACCACCCGTTCAAAGTAACATTTCAAATCATACAATTGCCATTCATAACACAAAATTGTATTCTTTGGCCATTGATCAACTACTGAAAAAGGGGACAATTTCCCCATGTTCTCCAGTGAGGGGTCACTTTATTTCTCATTATTTTCTAGTACCCAAACCCGATGGAGATTATAGGTTCGTCATAAATTTGAAAAAACTCAATGACTTTATCGAGGCACCACATTTTAAATTAGAAGATTACCGATCGGCCTTGAGATTAATCAGTAAAGACTGTTTCATAGCCAAGATTGATCTCAAGGACGCATTTTTTTCTGTACCGATCCACAAAAATTTCAAAAAGTACCTACGTTTTACATTCAAGGATATATTATACGAATTCAATGCCTTACCCTTCGGGTTGAATATAGCTCCTTTTGTCTTCACTAAATTACTGAAGCCAGTTTTAAGTAATTTAAGGCAGAGGGGCCTCATTTCTATAGTTTACTTAGATGATATGCTGTTATTGGGCTCATCCGAAAGAGAGTGTCAGAAAAACATACAATGGACGCTGCAACTACTTATTTCATTAGGATTCACAATCAATGAAGAGAAAACTAAACTCACACCTTCAAAGGTCATCACATTCTTAGGATTTCAGTTTGATTCATGTAATTTGACCTTTGAACTTCCCCTAGACAAAAAAGAAAAACTGTGTAATAATATCAAAAAAATGAAAAATAAAACGCAATGTAAAATCGTAGATTTTGCTGGGTTATTAGGTCAGCTAGTGTCTGCGTGCTCAGTTATCAAATATGGCTGGTTATATGTTAAAAATTTTGAGAGGGAAAAGTAGCTTGCCCTACAACGTCACCATAGCAACTACCTCTGTAAAATGGACATTCCTGAATATTTGAAAGCTGATCTTAATTGGTGGCTTTTTCATCTAGCTTCAAGTTCACAATATATCAAACATGATGGATATATCTTGGAAATATATTCGGATGCGTCACCAACAGGGTGGGGAGGTTGCTGTGGTACCCAAACAGCTCGGGGTTTTTGGGACGAGAATAAAAAAAAGTGCCATATAAATTTTTTAGAATTATTAGTATCTTTTTACAGCCTTAAGTCCTTCTCAAAAGATTATAAAAATTGTAACATATTACTTCGTATCGATAATACTACAGAGATTGCAACAATAAATAAAATGGGTAGTGTAAAATACGAACATAAAAATAAAATAAGTAGGCATATTTGGCAGTGGTGTGAAAAAAGAAACATTTACATATTCGCTTCCTATATAAGATCCACTGAGAATACAGTAGCTGACTTCCATTCGAGGTACTTAAGGATTGAAACAGAGTATGAACTTGGGAACGCCTTCTCTTAAATTCCCGTGGAGGTACTGGGTAGTCCAGAAATAGATCTTTTCGCTTCTAGGCTAAATAAAAAGTGTAAAAAAATACTTTTCTTGGGGACCTGATCCGGATTCGGTTGGAGTAGATGCATTCACTTTTTGCTGGTCAGGCCTAAGATTTTATGCATTTCCTCCTTTTTCCATAATTTCCAAAGTTATTGATAAACTCATCACAGAAAAAGCCGAGGGAGTAGTGGTTGTGCCAGATTGGTCCAACCAACCATGGTACCCACTATTCAATCGACTTCTTATCGGAAAAAAAGTCATATTGGGGCCAGCAAAAAATTTACTTTTGTCTCCCTTTAGGAACCCGCACCCCAGCTACCACCACCTTACCCTGGTTGCAGGGAGACTCTCAGGCAATCGTATATAAAACGGAACATCTGCGAAAGTGGAATACCATTACTATTAGCCTCACTGTGCGAGAGTACATTAAAACAATACAATTCAGTTTACAGCAAATGGTGGACCAGTGAGCATATATTAGATCCGTATGAGTATAATTTGAATAGTCTGATTACATTTCTGAAGTCACTTGTTGATAATGGCCTGTCATATAGTTCAGTGAATACACATAAATCGGCATTAGCCTTGATTATGAACTTCCAACAAAAGACGACACTATCTTCAAACGACTTTTGAAGGGTATTTACAACCTTAACCCTCCATTGCCAAAATATTCTACAACTTGGGACCCTGCACCAGTGCTTGATTACTTGGAAAAACAATATCCCCTTGTTCAACTCTCTTTAAAAAATGTATCGCAAAAACTCGTTATGTTGATAGCTCTTACATCTGGGCATCGCCTCCAGACATTATCATTGATCAAAATACAAAATATTATAATGAAATGTGACTTGATCGAAATTCGTATTCCTGATAGAATTAAAACTACTGGTCCTAGAAGAACGGACCCTTTACTCTCCTTTCCTTATTTCAATGAAAAGCCTCAGCTTTGTATGGCTTCAGTGATTACCCATTATATTCAACGAACACAGAGTCTAAGACCGACTAACGAATATAGACTAATTGTCACATTTAAAAAGCCACACAAGGCAGTTTCCACACAGACTCTGAGTCGTTGGATAAGAAGGGTTTTATCAAATAGTGGTATGGATACCAAAATTTTCAAAGGTTATAGCACACGGCATGCGTCAACTTCTGCAGTATCGAGGGCAGGAGTAAACATCGAAACTATTAGACAAACAGCCGGCTGGACAAAAAAGTCCGAGGTATTCAATAGGTTTTATAATAAACCGCTAGCCCCCGATTCTACATAATTTGCACGAGCTCTGCTGTCAATTTCAAAAAATTGAAGAATAAAAAATAAAAAAATTATGGTGAATGATTATGTGTATATATATGCTATTCCCTTCAAAAATAGGTGTATATTTCAAATAATAATATACGAATGTGTATTTATATTATTCGTTTGTTTTTCAATGGTGATGGTTCTTTATTATTACTTATCTCAATAATTATGTTATATGTTGACTGAAACAAATAACAAATCCATTTGTTTTTTCTTTTTTTTTTCTAGTATTGTCATTACAAAGTCAATTTTTGTTATTAAAAGAAACATTTTTCTCAGAGATCGTTTCTTCTTATTTACTTTCAACATCTACATGGTGAGTAAAAAGTTCGGAATATGAGTGAAGAATAATTAATAGATTAATCGACTTACCTGAAGGACGATCAATCTAAATTATTCAAACTCATATTCCGAACCTTTTACGGCCCGCCCACCCAACACCCTAACGATCTCTTCGCCTTAAAAGGGCACTCAACAATATAATGAAAATGCGAGGGATATGCACAACGTTTTTTGTTCATTTCTTTCAACTTGTGGGTCATGGCATGATACAGTATGACTACATGGTGAGTAAAAGGTTCGGAATATGAGTTCGAATAATTTAGATTGATCGTCCTTCAGGTAAGTCGATTAATCTATCAATTATTTCTGATTGACCAATCCACTAAAAATTTATTTGGACTATGATCAACTGACTCATCTGAATCACTCTTATTTTTTCCATCATCCAAAATGGGTTGGTATGGAATTTGACAATGTGAAGAAGAATCGTTAGTTGAAGAAAGTGTGAATGGTGTAGAGTCCATGAATGAATGGGAAGTTGAAAGAATGGGGTCTGATGGTGAAGAATATGTTTCATTTAGTCCAGAAGCATCAGGAGAAACGTTAAGCGATGGAACTATAGGAGATGAATCTCTTTTCAATACAGAAGCACCAGGGGAAGCTTCAAGTGTAGGCTGCTTATTACTTTTTGATAATGATAGTTCATCACTAAGATGAAGACAGTTTCTGACGTTCTTTCTGATCAATTTAAATTTATAACTTTGTGAATATTTCCTGAACATATTGTACTGATTTATTGAAAACTGTAGTTCGAATGAAAACGTACCACAAAAACAAACAAAACAAAAAAGGTTTATTGATTGAATAGGCCGTAAAAGAGTATACTTACCAAAACGTAAAACGTACGAAAACGTACCACGGAAAACTGTTAGACTAGCGGGACATGTGACATTTCTATTTTCCCCATCCCCATAGCAACAACAGGACCCAGAAACAGAGCCAAAGGCAATAAATAGAAACATTTTATAATGACGTTGTAGGATAAAAGAGGCCTTAACTTGATTCCTCATCATCTTCTGCCATAATGACACAATCGGATTAAACAGATAACAGATTATTATATTATTTGTGTAAAGTACAATTCAGTTATTCAGTACTTCGAACACTGCATGCACCTGCGAATATCGAAAATGGAATGGACGGTCGAAAATCGAAAATGACAAATGACTTCTCATTTGATGCTTTCTCAGAACTACCACCGAACTAACCGAACATAGAACTTACCCGAGGCACCAGTCTTATAAACTTGCACTGTGATTGGCTGTTATATGACATTTGTCGATTTCCACCAATGGCACGGCTAGTTTTGAAGATGAAATCTCTTTGAGATTTTTGCAGAATAATCTATCATAACACTTTCTGCCATCTTTCATTGAAATTAGAACTAGAAAGAGTGAGCAGTAGAACTCTGGTGTGGTATTCCGTTCATAAACGAATTCTATTATCGACAGTTTTGTCTCTGTCTCTCCTATAAATTCGAAGTTGATGCGATCTCACTCATTCTGTCGACAATAGAATCCTTTGGTGAACGGGCAACCCACAAGCGATAGTAAATCTAGGCGATAGGACTTAGAATGTTAACGACTCTTAACGCATGTAGGTTGGTAAATCACATTTTAAGTGGTCTATTTTTCCGATTAGTCTGTATTATGTTAGGTTTTATTTATACTTCATGGAATTTTATTAATGGGTAATATATATATATATATATATATATATATATATATATATATATATATATATATGTTCGGAAAGGTTTCCGCGGTCAGAAATATGTAAATTACTAAGTTCATGGGTTGAACCGCGTTGAGAGTTTATAACTCGACGTTTCGGCTCCTGCTTTGGAGCCATTTTCAAGAGTGTGCCTACTCCTCGAGTCGTGGTCTTGAGAGATATCAAGGTCTCAACCTGCCTACTCCTTGATACTCTGTTTCAATCCTTAAGTACCTCGAATGGAAGTCAGCTACTGTATTCTCAGTGGATCTTATATAGGAAGCGAATATGTAAATGTTTCTTTTTTCACACCACTGCCAAATTAGCCTACTTATTTTATTTAAATGTTCGTATTTTACACTATCCATTTTATTTATTGTTGCAATCTCTGTAGTATTATCGATACGAAGTAATATGTTACAATTTTTATAATCTTTTGAGAAGGACTTAAGGCTGTAAAAAGATGCTAATAATTCTAAAAAATTTATATGGCACTTTTTTTTATTCTCGTTCCAAAAACCCCGAGCTGTTTGGGTACCACAGCAACCTCCCCACCCTGTAGGTGACGCATCCGAATATATTTCCAAGACATATCCATCATGTTTGATATATTGTGAACTTGAAGCTAGATGAAAAAGCCACCAATTAAGATCAGCTTTCAAATATTCAGGAATGTCCATTTTACAGAGGTAGTTGCTATGGTGACGTTGTAGGGCAAGCTACTTTTCCCTCTCAAAATTTTTAACATATAACCAGCCATATTCGATAACTGGGCACGCAGACACTAGCTGACCTAATAACCCAGCAAAATCTACGATTTTACATTGCGTTTTATTTTTCATTTTTTTGATATTATTACACAGTTTTTCTTTTTTGTCTAGGGGAAGTTCAAAGGTCAAATTACATGAATCAAACTGAAATCCTAAGAATGTGATGACCTTTAAAGGTGTGAGTTTAGTTTTCTCTTCATTGATTGTGAATCCTAATGAAATAAGTAGTTGCAGCGTCCATTGTATGTTTTTCTGACACTCTCTTTCGGATGAGCCCAATAACAGCATATCATCTAAATAAACTATAGAAATGAGGCCCCTCTGCCTTAAATTACTCAAAACTGGCTTCAGTAATTTAGTGAAGACAAAAGGAGCTATATTCAAACCGAAGGGTAAGGCATTGAATTCGTATAATATATCCTTGAATGTAAAACGTAGGTACTTTTTGAAATTTTTGTGGATCGGTACAGAAAAAAATGCGTCCTTGAGATCAATCTTGGCTATGAAACAGTCTTTACTGATTAATATCAAGGCCGATCGATAATCTTCTAATTTAAAATGTGGTGCCTCGATAAAGTCATTGAGTTTTTTCAAATTTAAGACGAACCTATAATCTCCATCGGGATTGGGTACTAGAAAATAATGAGAAATAAAGTGACCCCTCACTGGAGAACATGGGGAAATTGCCCCCTTTTTCAGTAGTTGATCAATGGCCAAAGAATACAATTTTGTGTTATGAATGGCAATTGTATGATTTGAAATGTTACTTTGAACGGGTGGTTTAAGAAAAGGTATCTTATAACCTTGAACCCAAGAAATAATATTTGCATTAGCTATTTTTCTCCAATTGTGTACGAAATTCTTCAGATTACCAGAATAGCATTCATTTACCTTTAATGTCCTTGATAATTCCTGAATTTCTGCTTTTGTTGAGGTGGTCGTGTCTGTTCTGTCCCTCTCCTCCAATCCTTCCTTGGTCTGGATTCTCTCGTGGGCTCCTTCATCTTGGGCCGGCCATAAGGGCGCCGCCAGTTTAAAGTATATATATATATATATATATATATATATATATATATATATATATATATATATATAATAAGTGAATAATGAGCATAGGCGGATTAAATATAATGGAAAATGAGTCCTAAGAAGAATTAAAACAGAAAATCCGACCTTTAATGAAATATGTTTCATAATAAAGCACCATATTTATTTTTATACGACAAATTTTACGCAAAATAATAATATAATTTTATTCATAATTGGTCGCCCCTCTGGCAAATTTTGTACAATAACACTTAAAACGGGCTTTCATTTTTATGATGTCGATCGAAAGACACACTTTTGATAGTATTGGCCCATTGCTGGCTGGATTGTAGGTATCCGATTACAATATGCCATACATTGGGCCGACATTTTGCCGATGTAGCTTTGCCGTTGCCAGCATATTGCCGACCGATCATGCATTGGGCCAGACGACGGCCAGAGATTCATTGTTTGCTGGGTTCCTTGTATTGGGAATATTTTTGAGTAATCTGAAGGAATTGAAATCAATTAAGTCTCGTAGGATGTTGGTCTTTTCATTATCATTCATGTTATCAATATTTGAGCTAGAAATATCATGTACATTGAAATCGCCAATAATTATTGTATTTTCCGCATTGTTAATTTGCCCTTGCAAAAATTCAAATAAAGACTCGTAAATGTGATTTGGGCTACTGGGAGGAATATAAGGGACCACTAATGTAAGCTTTCTCCCACTTACCATATATTGAACCATTATGGCTTCAAAAAGCGTAGTGTTTAACAAATAACAAAATTAAGTATTTTATATTTTTTCTTACTCGCTATCAATACACCGCCCCCGGTAGTTTTTCCCGTCATTGGCAAGTTTCTATCAGCTCGCAGTATATTATAATTATTTACGTTAACAATTTCTCCATCCATTACACCATCTTGCAGTCATGTTTCTGTAGCTATAATTATATCAAAATCACCTTCTAATGATCTGTAAAATTCAATCAATTTAGTATTCAGACCTCTACAGTTCTGATAGTACAATTCAATGTTGCATGTCATATAAGTAATAAAGTTAATACAGTGAGCTAACCTTTTTTTACAATATGGTTATCCGTTAAATTTCAATTTAGGAAATACATTATTCCATACTATTTTGAGATAAATAACAGAGATAGAGTTCATAGATAAAGTCAAAAAAGAACAATTTAGACTATTCAAATTATTAATGACGGTTGCCGCTTTATAGCTGAAAGATCGGTTATATATTTCTTTGTTATGCTTAGGAACTGCGAGTATTGTAAGACGACGAATATTTAAACTATGAATATTGGTTCTGTAGGAGTACCGAAGAGTTTTGAATTTCAGGACTTTGTAAAATAGATATGACGTCTATTATTGCATGTTTAGCCAACCTGGTTCTTTGAATTCAAGTGAAGTATTTTTCTTTTTTTTTATAAAAATTTTGTAATTTTTGGATTCTCGTATAATTGTTCAATTTCAGACACGGGCCATAGTGTCACAGTGGTTAAAATGTGACAGTACTAATGCATCACAAAATTTATTTTTTGTATCACTGTTCAAGTAAAATCTTTGCGAGTATATCGGTTGACGGAAATAACAACAAAACAGCAACAATATCAGTAAGAAGGATTTCCAAACCTATCATTCATTCGGAACAACAAGTTCACCTACATGAAAAAAATAAATTAAAATAAAAATAAAAAACATACAAACAATGTAGCTATAACAAAACTTTCGTGTGCAATTATCATTATCGGTTTATCCAAGTATATCATGATTTCTCCCAACGAAATGTCGGTTTTCATCGTGGATTGGGTCATTATAATACGGAGCTCTTTCCCTTAGTGACGATTTTCAGATTATTCTCTCTACCTTAGTTTCGAGGTGTCCAAGCAGCAGCATCCTCTGAAAAAAATTGCTTGTCATTCTTAAAATGTTATGCTTCACGAGATAAAGAACTCTGTATTTGTTTCCAAAACTGAAGCAATAGGCCCTTGAAATATTTCAGGTTAAATAAACTGATGCAACTACTTTTGCATTTCAGCCTTTTTACTACAACTTTATTGCTAGCCTTTTTCAAATAACAACTGCGCACGCCTGTCTGCCTGTTTTACTCAAAATTTGATGCAAAACTGGCCGACAGGCATGCTCAGTTGCTATTTGATGAAAGCTAGCAATAAAGTGGCAGCAAAAAGGCTGAAGTGGAAAATTAGTATGATATTTGTAAACATAAGATTCCCCCAAAATCCAAATAAATAATTGTGATGAGTTTCTTCGAAATCAGATGAAAAATTACCCAAAGGTTTGGCAACAAGCCAATTGATTTTTTCCCAAGTATTGATTAAATGTTATTTTTTGTGGATGAGGTGGAGGTGGTTTTTTCAGTAATCTCCCACAGTCTGATAATCAAAATATAATCAGGAAGATACGCAAGGATAGAAGGCAAACAAATAAGTTCACCCTGATAATTTACTGCGTTCACCAACTCCATAAAGGTCTCATAAAACTACAAAATAATTTAATTTATTCAATTAACTAAATAATAATATTCTCTCCCGAGTACAAAACAGCCTTAATAATATAAGCATAAAAAGAGGCTATTAAAGAAAACGCTCTAGTTCTTGTCAATCTTCGATGTGGCAGGATTCCTCATCGATTTTCTTAACAGCGTTGCCAGTTTTTGCATAAATTCTTCCATTTTGGGACCAAACATTCGGACCATACTTTTGAATGGCAACCATTTTTGATTTGTAGCCGTCGTTAGTATGATCTTCATTAATAAATATATTCTTTCCTCTTAGTTTCGCTTCAGCCATATATACCCCATTTCTTTTGAGTGCAGTGACAAAGGAAAAAATGATCGTCCTGGGTTTTGATCTTGACTGGTCAACTTTACCCACTCGAAATACATTGTTTATTTCCAAGGTTGCACAGGATACTTGTAAGTCTTCGTTGATAAATTTTATCATTATTGTCAATATTATTTCATTTGGTTTCTCCTCTACTCCTACTATTCTGAGACTATTTGACTTGAGTTTTTGTTCAGTGTAATTCAGTTTAAAGCGGTTTGCTTTAATATTCTTCTCATGTTCCTTTGTGTTTTCCTCGATCAATGACATTTTCTCAAATATATTATTAATGTTTTCCTCCATTTCTTATGACATTTTCGTAAACTGTTTATCCAACTGACCTTCAAGTTTAGCTGCTATTTTTGGCACTATCTTCTCAGCTAATGTATCCAAAAAGTTGTCATCTATACTCGAACTGCTATTGGTTCGTGTTGTTTTGTTCATCGTGTTCAACTGGCAACAGCGCAGTATTGGTCAATAATTTTGATGGTTGATTGTATCAAAAATCTATTTCCCTGTTCAAACTTTCTATAAACTTTACTATCAGCTTGTAACTGTAACTTACTAAAGTTAGACATAACCTGTCCTTATTTGACCAACTAGAGTTCGTCCCACTTGGATTAGTTTCTTCCCTTTAACCGAGGATATGTCAACCTGTCCATAACAGCCTCGTCTAAGAAGGAATAAAATAATTCAAAACACTGGATGGTTAATCCAGTAAAATATTTGAAATGGATTGGATTCTTTTACATGTTATGGTATGAAAAAGTATTCTGATCAAGTGGTATGGTCTGGATTGATTTATCCACGGAAATATTTAAATTTCATTCCGTTTCCGTAAGATTATCTTGTTCACAGGTTTCCTCTTCAATTGTAGTAGGGACAAGGTCAATTACAGTTGCTGGTACTATAGGATGCGGCATTGGTGCAGAATCTTCAGTGATAGTTCCTGTGAAATGCTTGCTACATATGAATACTTCTTTGGTAAAATTTTCCAAAGAAAGCTTTTCATTGCCACATAGCTCCAACCATTTCAAACATTTCTCAAGATTTGTCCTAGGTTTCGGGAATGTATAAAATTTTAGATTTTTGTTCCTTCCATATTTTGAGTAATATTTGCACCCTTTATAAAAACATTTTTTCGTCATTGTCACTCTTCAAGTCTTCACTTGCACTTCAAGCACGGAAATCAAAGCGAAAAGGCTGATCACGATCTAACTCTTATCTATTCTATACTGCTAACCCAATAACTGATCACACAAGAAAAAAACAAATAGCTGGATAGGTCCAATAACAATAACACAATGAATCACAAAATGGAGATTTGAATTTTATTTACTGAACTGGATTGACAAATGACAGTGCGTGGGTGGAGTGCCAAAATTTCCAATTTTCTTCAATAATATGTCAAATTTACGATGGTACCAACTATATAATAAAATTAATTGATTAACATTTTTCACAATGGAATATCTAAGTTATTCCTTATCAAGGGAAATTTTCATTAAATATCTGGGCGAAACAACTCCATTGCTTACTAGTAAAGGTATAAAGAGTCTAATCAAAGTGAGTTGAAGTGGTAAGTCTCTCAAACTAATTTTCAGATCAGCATGATAAGCCGCCAATATGGTACCATCTTCAATATGTTCTTTTACAATTGTTCTGTCCTTTGTAACTTAGCCGGTGCTCACAAAAAGTTCCAGGGTATACCGCTACCTCTAGCGGGTGTCTCCTATTGAATTCAGCGGCCGCTTCACGATAAGACCTCACGACTTCATTAACAATTGAAATAATTTCAATTTTTTCTTGAAGTATTTGCCGTGCCATGTTGAACTTTGCAATTAAAATAAACTGATATTAGTTAAAATAGGAACTTCAAAAATATTAAAATCTTCAGAAATATTAAATATGAACAGGAACTCACAAACAAAAAACAACTGGAACATACCCACCCCGAACACAGGAACAAGAAAACAGTGGAAACAAAAACACTTCAGAAACAACAGGAACAACAAAGATACAAGGAACAATAGAAGTACTAAAAACAACAAAAGCAATGAGAACTGGTCGGGTTGTTGATGCAACTAGATTTTTCGATAATAAGTTGACAGTAAATATCAGTAAGCAACTGATTTTCCATGGTAATCTCAGGGCACCACTTGATTTTTATAAATTGCAACGGATGTAATTCAATCCCTTCAAATGATTTCAGGCATCAATTTAAGTTAGATTTATTTTATTCCGTAAAAAATAACTGTTGTTCCGGTGTTGCAATATGCAGGTACTTTTATCTCAGTTGGCAAAATATTTCCAAAACTTACAGAGTTCTACTCCAATAAGTACGGATTATACGTTTGTGTTTCCATGAGAAGTGAGATATATTGGAATTCCAGATATGGATGATACATCTCAGAGTTTTTTAGCGAAAATCTGTTTTAGTTGTAAAATTAATGTTCTGATTCCGAATCCGTTGGAATTTTGAGCCTATATTGTCCTCTAATATAATTTTTCGCAAAACTGGGTATGTCCATCGCACTTGGCGAGCAGTGTATGTTACTCAGATCAACCCCAGGCAAGATTTATACTCATTGCCGGTATATCTACCGATTCTGAAATTTACAGATTTCTACTCCAATAACTACGATAGGAAAGGTACGGGGTGAATCCATGAGAAGTTAGACGAATTTGGTTTTTCAGAACTGAAAGTTTTTCAGCGAAAATCTGTATTGGTTGTAAAATTGAAGATTTTTCGCTGAACTGGGTATGTCCAGCGCCCCTGGCGAGCAGTGTATATCACTCAGATCAACCCCAGGCATGATTTAGACTCATCGCCGGTATATATACCGATCTTGAAATTTGCAGAGTTCTACTCCAATGATTACGGAAGATACGGGGGTGTTTCCATGAGACTTGTGATACACTGTATAGGCCAAAAAAAGGCAATCGCTAGATGTCGCTGAATAAAACTAACATGTCAAACGATGAGGGTGAACAACAAACTTTATAGCACAGAGAAATGTAACAAAACTGTGTTTTTATTAGAGCTTTGTGGTGAATTTTTTAAATATGATGGATATTGTAGAATTGAGACTATTGTTAAATTGTCTTTTATTCAATTAAACACCACCACTTTTGAAACACTTTTTCACTTATTCGCGTACAATCACTACCGCTCCCTAAATATAACTAACCTCTATTTATTCCCAATACTTCCTATCCCGACATTCTTATGCAACAATTACATGACTAAATCATACCTGAATAATCCCATGACTAAAAACAATCTAAGTAATCCTACAATACTAAATGAGGGTAACAGTAACACTCGGCCATCCTGCATACATTTGCGTCCTCGCAAGAAGCTGTGTTCTCTTAATCACGTCTGAGGGGTTTATCACTGCTGAGCGCGACCTATAAAAAAATATATGGAGAGTATCCCCGAACATTGGAAATGAAGGAGCCTAGTCACACTTGGCACAACTCGTAATTTGTTGATAACATCAACCACACCTATAGATATATATATAGATATACTGGTAAGCACATATCGAAAATCATAAATGCAGCAATCACCACCGTGTAATGACTCCACCTAGTCTACTCCACCGAGTTTACTCCACCGAGTCTACTCCACCGAGTCTACTCCACCGAGTCTACTCCACCTAGTCTACTCCACCGAGTCTACTCCACCGAGTCTACTCCACCGAGTCTACTCCACCGAGTCTACTCCACCGAGTCTACACTGAGTACTCCCGATACATAAGGTTTGTCTCAGGGTTCACCAATACCTCTTCTTTCATGTTAACTTTCTAGTAAATCAATAAGGTCGGCTCTGTCTCTTATTTCATCATCTGATTCGCCATCTGAAGAGCTACCGTTGCAGGTAGTTCTTAGGAACGGTCGGAGGGAATCAGCTGGTGCCAACGTCATGTAGCGCCGGTAACCCTTCATTCCCTTGATCGTCCTGATTTTATATCGGTCATTGCCAAACACCTTCACCACTATATAAAGGCCCGAATATTTGCTGTCGAGTTTCTTACTCACCCCTTTGGCTCTGCCCGACACGCCTTCCATCCATAGCACCAAATCACCTTTTTTATGAATTTGTGGTCTCTTCCTTTTTTTGTCGTAGTTTTTCTTCATCCTCTCTGCGACTCTCTCCAAGTTTCTAGATACTAGAATTTGCTTATGCATGTTGTCGGAAGACCCAGCATCTCGCCGAGGTTCCAGGTCATTTAGTAGGTTCCCTTTATGCTTAATTAAACATTAGCTCGTGTGCTGTGAACTTGGTGCTGCTGTTTTGGGCATTGTTTATTCCCCAAATCACCTCGTGGAGCTTGGTGTCCCAATATATGCAGTTACAGTCGACAGTGGTTCGTAAGGCATCTAATTAAGTTCGATGGTAACGCTCTACTTGACCATTTGCTCTTGGGGCATACGCTGCAGTGAGAACATGCTTCATTTGCTTGTTATTTACGAATTCCTTGAAGTATCTACTGGTAAATGTCTTTCCATTGTCCGAGATTATTCTCTTCGGGTATCCCAACATGCCGAATATATCGTGTAATATCTTGATACATTGTTGGTCGAGCTACCACGAATTTTGTGAACGAATTCACCATTGTAAGAATATAATTAAACCCGCTTTTACTTCTCGGGAATGGACCCACATGGTCAATGTGGACAGTATCAATTGCCGAATTTGGTTTCGGTATGGGGTGGAGAAAACCTTCCTGTTTCCCATAACAGCCTTTACTGTAGGAACACTGAATACATGAGTTCACGTATTTCCGTATGAAGCGGGTCAGAGATTCTCCTTAATGACGTCTAAGCATCGTTCAACTCCCGGGTGGCCGATTTCATCGTGATATTTTTGCATGATTTGCCATCTGGCTTGCTTAGGGATCACGAGTTTGTCGCCGTCAATAGTTTTTTTATATAGTCTATGATCCTTATATACATACTGTCGTTGAAGTTCAGGGTCTCTTCGATGTCGAAGGGTCTGCACAATTTCGTTTATGGCTTGGTCCTGAAGTTGAAGGGTTAGGAACCAGTCGTCAACTTCGAGTCGACTCACCTGTAGGTAGTCCTGTTCACATGGGTTTCTGCTCAATGCGTCTACGTGCTGCATAAAGCTCCTGGGTCGGCGTTTGGTGTCAAAGTCGTACTCCTGAAGGAGGAGCCACCACCGAGCTATTCGGCCAATTAGGTCTCGTTTAGTGAAACCTTTTGAGAGTCTCGATTACGGCTAGTGTTTCGAGCTCATAGCTATGCCATATCCTCTCCTGTGCCGAGGTAGCTCTATTGAAGTAGGACACGGGCTTTAGGGACTTGTCGCTTTGAACTTGGAGAAGGATACTCCAATGCCCTTACTACTGGCATCTGTGTGGACTTCAGTGGATTTATTAGGGTCGAATTGTGCAAGAATTGGCTTTCCTATAAGCAATCTTTTTAGTTCTTCAAAGGCGGCACGTTGATGATTCCCCCAATTCCACTGGGTATTTTTTTCGTCAATTCAGTCAAAGGGGTAGCGATTGCCGCAAATCCTTTAACGAATTTCCTGAAATAGCCCGCCAACCCGAGAAATTGTCTTACTTCGTGGACATTACTTGGAGTTTTGAACTTTTTCTGTTTTCTGGAGACCTGGAGAGAGACCTGCAGAACTTATCTGGTGTCCCAGATATACAATATTTGTCTTCAAAAAGGAAATTTTTTTAAATTATTTTCAGACCGGCCTGAGCTAACAGGTTCAGTACTTTATCGAGAAGCTCTAGACCCTCATAGATTGAACGAGACGTTATAAGAAGATCATCCATATAGACCAGAACCTTATCGTAACGTAAATTACCTATGACGTCATTGAGCAATTTTTGAAAAACAATCGGTGCGTTTACTAGTCCAAAGGGCATTTTCAGATATTCATAGTGCCCGTCAGGAGTTATAAAAGCAGTTTCAGAGACGGAATCTGGAGCAACCGGGATTTGATGAAATCCTTGATTACAGACAAGGCTAGTGAAATAACTCTCACCACCAAGACTATAGAGCTGTTCCTCAATGTGTGGCATGGGGTATTCTTCCTTGACTGTCAATTTATTCAATCCACGGTATTCAACGCATAGTCGATAGTCACCATTTTTTTTAACTAGGACTACAGGACTTGCAAAATTTGAATTAGACGCCCTTATGACACCAGCACCCAATAAATCATTTACTTTATTGCGAACAATTGTTTTTTCCCCATAAGACAACCGATATGGACGATAACAGACCGATTTTGAATTGTCTTTCAGGAGTATTTTCATTTTCCCTATAGCTATAGTCCCAAGTTCATCATCGTTCTTTGCAAAGCAACATCACCATTTCTCAAAAACACCTAACAAGTTTTGTTTCTCTTCAGAGGATAACTTACAATTCATATCAATTTTATCGAGCTCTAAAGAATCATTTTTGTGATAAGTGTGACTCACCCTTAGTATGTTCTTCTCCTCGTTAACGTACTCTCCACGTCCGATGAGTTTGCCCTATTTCCATGTGATCACCTCGTCCTCCAAATTGAGAACTTCAATCAGCGCTTCTGGGCCAGCTATGACGTAACCGGCGATCCAAATTGAAATTTGTCCCACCTGATGAACTTTTGTTCTTACGAATACACTCCGTCTTGCTTGACAATCTACAATATTGACCTTCGCCAAGTTTTGAGTCCGAGGCTGCAGATCAACATCTGTTTTAATGGTCACTTTGAGCCTGGGATCGTTGTCGTCCAAAGTAATTTGGTCGAACATGGATTTCAGGTTGGCAGAGTTGCCAGAGTTGACTAGAAGCGAGATTCCATCACTGTTGATAAATGGTTGTCCCACCAATATATCGATGTCCTTCATGTGGGCATCTGATACCACGGCTGTTATTTCCTTTGAGACCTCATCTAAATTCAGGTTGAATACGGTTTCCAACTCGGTGAGTACAGTTTCTCCCCCGAAGTTCCTCAACCGGTTTACTTTCTGGTACGTGGGCAGCTTTAGACGTTCAATTGCATTGCGTGAAACGATATTAACTTGACTGCCGGTAACGATATAAGCGGTCGCAATGGAGCCATTTATGTAACACGTTTTTTTATAAGCATGGTCCAAATCAATAGAGTCGACCAATTTAACTTCCTTGTTTGTAGATGATTCAGCAGTTTCGTTTTGATATCGCCGTTTTCTCAAGAAGCACTCCTCTTTCTTGTGTCCTGGACTCTGGCAGAAGTATCATAATGGTCCAGTGTTGTTTCTCTTCCGACAGTCTTTTGACATGTTCCCAGCTTTCCGCATGTGAAACATTTCACGATGGTTTTAGTTCGGGGTTCTTCTAGACGTAACCTTTTGCTAGAACATTCAGGAGACTGGTAGGTATCCAGCGGTGCTATGAAGCCGGAGTATAGCTCGTCTGGGCTTGTACATTTGAAAGCTCTTGCATCAGCTTGTAGTTCTAGAGGGAGACCTCTGATAATGCAGGATATAGTGGCTTCATTATCCAAACGGCACTGTTGGGTTAATGACAACTTAGCATGATAGTAATGCGTCATGGACTCGTTGGGCGGTTTCCTCCGCATCACCAACTCTTCTAATACGGTTCAAAATCAGTGCATCGGGAAAAAGCTCTAGATAACGATGTTTTCCACTCACCCCAAGTTTTATCGTAGTCCTCGAATCTATTGAACCATTCTCTAGCAGATTCACGTAGCTTGGTTAGCATAAAGCAAGTTTTCTCATAATCTGTCCAGCTGTGAATAGTTCCAAGCTGGTCGATCTTATTAATCCAGGCAGCCACCGTACACGAGCGATCATCTGGGTCAAAATGAGGTATTATATCACCTTTGGCTAGGGTTTTGTTGGGCGTACTGGAATCCCTTCCGTAACCAGCTACTTCCATGGGTTCTTCGCGCGAAGCACTGATTTTCCTCAGTGCAGCATTGATTTTCCGTTCAATGTGTTGACTCAATAAGTTCTCGTATGAATCACGTTCATCATCACTCGTCTTGGCACAAAAAGTATCACGGCACTGTTCATCAATTAAACACCACCACTTTTGAAACACTTTTATTCACTTATTCGCGTACAATCACTACCGCTCTCTAAATACAGTGTGGAAAGTCTAACTGGAACAAATTCTGTAACTTGATAAATGAAGGTTTATCGCAAAATTCCTGAAACAAGTCAAGTTTTATTTTTAATGGGGCATATTAAAAAGAGATGTGTTCATCTTTTTAATTATCTGGGGGGTTGCAGCCTCCCCCAACTTTTTTTTTAAAATGTAAGGGTAGGTTTATTGATTTTTTATTGGAAAGCTTGTTCAATTGCAAATACAACTCCATGTTTGTTTGTTACGTTTTATAAGCAATGTGTCGGAAAAAATGAAATAAGGAAATAGTTACTGAAATTACTTTAATGCAAGAAATGTTCAAAATTGCTCTTCACCTTGTTGCTGACAATATCCCAATCGATAATAAATAGCATTCTGCACATTTTGTAATACTTCCGGCGTTACTTGCCTAATTTCATCCCTGATTCTTTGTTGAAGCTCGGCGATGTCGTTAGGTTTAGTGGCATACACCTTGCTCTTTAGATATCCCCATAAAAAAAAAATCTAATGGAGTCAGATCGGGTGATCTGGCTGGCCACTCAATTGGGCCACTTCGTCCAATCCACCTATTTGGAAACACTTCGTGAAGATAGGTTCGTACATTTTGAACAAAATGTGGTGGTGCCCCATCTTGTTGAAACCACAGCCGTTGGTCACATAAGTTGGGATCCAAAGGATTGGGGAATAAATTTACTAACGTAGGCATCAGTTCGTCTTGGAGCATATGCAGGTATGTTTAGCCGGTTACATTTCCATTGAAAAAAAAGGACCTACTATGCGATCCCCAATAATTCCAGCCCAGACGTTTGTTTTTTGAGGCCTTTGGGTATGGCATTCACGCATCCAACGGGGATTTTCGTCAGCCCAATAACGGCAGTTCTGTCGATTGACGTGCCCATGTAATGTGAACGTAGACTAATCAGAAAACAGCACCCATTCCACAAAAATTTGTCCACCATCGATAGCAGCCATCATTCGTTCGCAAAATTCGAGTCTGCGATCAGGATCATCTTCGTTAAGCTCGTGCAGGGTTTGCATCTTATATGGGTGCTTTTTGGCTGCTTTCAGAATTTTTAAAACGCTTGTGTGACTGACACCATGAACGCGAGCTATTTGCCTAGCTGGAGTAACAGGATTTTCTTCAACTTCCAACAATATGTTCAACTGGGCGTCTTCTTCGACTTTTAAACGCTTTTGTCGAGGAGCATCCCTTGCGTGGTCCAACTCCCGATATCGCTTTTCAATTTTGCTAATCGTACTTCGAGTAATTGCAGGTAATTCTGGATGAACTTCAGTAAACAAATGAGCGACTTCAGCCTGTGTTCGACTTCTGTCCCCATATCCGATCATCGTTAAAATTTCGATCCGATGCGTCTCGGTTAAATAGGGCATTGTCTTATTTTTCTGTTGTAAATTACACGGTGGACTTCAAACACACTAACAAATCAATCACATCCAGTTCAAATTGACCAAAAACCTATCGAGCAGGTTTTTGCTTGAGCTTCTCCGGTAAGAAACAGTGTACCGAGTGTACACAGCAAAAAAATCTTATACTGTCCACGTCGTAGTCAGGTGCGTACGCGGACCGTATAATTTCAGTAACTATTTCCTTCTTTAATTTTTTTCCGACACATCGCTTATAAAAACTAACGAACAAACATGGACTTGTATTTGCAATTGAACAAGCTTTCCAATAAAGACTTAATAAACCTACCCTTCCATTTAAAAAACAAAAGTTGGGGGTGGCTGCAACCCCCAGATAATTAAACAGATGAACACATCTCTTTGTAATATGCCCTATTGAAAATCAAACTTGTTGTGTTTCAGGAATTTTGCGATAAACCTTCATTTATCGAGTTACCGAATTTGTTCCAGTTAGACTTTCCACACTGTATAACTAACCTCTATTTATTCCCAATACTTCCTATCCCGACATTCTTATGCAACAATTCTATGACTGAATCATACCTGAATAATCCCATGACTAATAACAATCTAAGTAATCTTAAAAAAAATTCGTAGAGGAGCGGATAGATCTGGCCCTCATCCAGGAACCCTAGACCTCCAACACAGGCCGAGTTACCGGCCTGAGTAACACATCTGGTAAGGTAATTGCGGTCAGTTCTGGGGTAAAACCTAGGGCATGCAATCTAGCCAGAAACAACATTAATTAGTTTATTATTTCAGATTTCTGCACCCAAGACATGGCAACAATCCATGTGAAATTTCCAGAGAGTGGGAGCATGACGGAAATGATCGTCTGCTCAGCATACTTTCCTGGAGAAGTGGGTGCGGAACAGCCTCCTCCAGCAGCCGTGCGAGAACTAATTGCCTTCTGCAGGAGGAACAACACCCATCTACTGATAGGATGTGACGCCAATGCGTACCATGAAGCGTGGGGCAGCACAAACATCAACATGAGGGGTGAGTCTCTTTTCAATTACCTGATAGGGGAGGAGCTCACAATTAACAATGTCAAAGTTCGAAGGTTATTTAATCGAGCTAAGGTATCAGGTGAATGGGAAAATTACAGGTCTGCTCTAACCACTTACAACAAAGATATCCGAAAAGCAAAACGAGAATCATGGGAACGATTCTGCGAAAATGTGTCCAACACATCAAGCGGAACCTGTATCCACAAGATTCTATCCAGAGAGCCGACACAGGAGCTTGGGTCGTTAAAGCGTCCAGACGGCTCCTTTACGGCCTCCAGGAAAGAAACACTAGAGCTATTAGCTAATAACCACTTCCCAGGCAGCCTGATTCTGGACAATCAACATCTAGTCACAAATATAGGCCGGATAAAACGACCTCACAGAGATGACTGGGTGGTTGCCAACAAAATAATTACACCACAGGCGATAAGATGGGCGGTTAACTCATTCCACCCATACAACTCGCCAGGAGAGGATGGCATAGCTCCAGTTCTATTACAAATCGGACTGGAACATATCATACCTATCATTATAAGACTCTTTAGAGCCAGTTTAGCATGGAACCATATTCCGTCTAACTGGACCGCGACTAGGGTGATCTATATTCCTAAGGTGGGTCGGAATGACCCACACCCAAAATCGCTCAGACCCATTAGTCTGACATCCTTTCTGTTGAAAAGCATGGAGAAAATACTGGATGGGCACATAAGGTGTGGGGCACTAACAAAGCACCCCATCAATGTTCTCCAGTATGCCTACCAGGCTGGCAAATCAACAGAACTTGCCCTCAATAACCTTGTCTCAGGAATAAGCGACGCCCTGGAACGCCAGGAAATAGCAGTCGCTGCATTCTTGGACATAGAAGGAGCATTTAACAATGCACTACCTCACTCCCTATATGAGGCCACTGTCTCTAGAGGGATTGAACCAATACTATGTGACTGGATAAGAACTATGCTTCACAACTGAACTATAACGACCTCTCTACAGGGGGAAAGTGTCAGCTTCAAGCCAGCCAGGGGCTGTTCCCAGGGGGAGTCCTCTCCCCGCTGTTATGGTCACTGTTGGTGGATGATCTGCAAGCATATGCTGACGATCTGGTCCTAGTAATAAACGATAAAACCGAAGAGACGATCTCCTACGTCCTTCAGGATATATTGGATACCATATATAAATGGTGTGAGAGGGAGGAAATGTCCATTAACCCCCACAAAATGGTCATAGTACCATTCACCAGGAAAAGGAAGCTGGAACATTTAATACCTCCTTCCATCAATGGTGTAACAATTCCTTTTGCGAGTGAAGCAAAATATCTGGGAATAACCCTGGATTGGATAAAAAACTTAATTGGAACTCGCACTTGGAAAAGACCATTATGGACATGCCGCAGAATATGTGGCAAAACATGGGGCATGTCACCAAAACACGTATACTGGTTGTACGTGACCGTCATACGTCCAATGATAACGTATGGCTCTATAGTCTGGTGGAGCAAGGGACATAAAAAAATGGCCATTGCTAAACTTAACGGACTACAGAGACAAGCGTGCCTGGCGATTACTGGAAGCATTCGCTCCACGCCATCGGCAGCAATGGAAGTCCTCCTTGGATTACTTCCTCTCCACATAGTTCTGGAGAGAGAGGCAAGATGGGCAACATACAGACTTTATCAAGCGGCCATTAGTCTACCGCAGGCATGTGTCATGAGAGGCAGCGGCATACTGGAGGGCATAATAGCTCACAACATTCTAGGAATGCCCTCAGACATCATGCCTAAAACTATCAACCTTCACACGTCCTACACTGTGGTCTTTCCCGAAAGAGAAGACTGGGTCCGGAATGAAACCAACCTATGTAGGGCAAATGAACGTTGGTTCACCGATGGTTCCAAAACTCAGGAAGGCGTCGGAGCCGGAATATATGGGACGAACCCAGTAGTGAAACGCTCGTTCAGTATGGGCAAACTAGCTACGATATTTCAGGCAGAGGTATATGCCATTGAAATGTGTGCCAGGGAGCTGGAAAATCGACACCACACACGTAAAACAATAAAAATATTTTCAGATAGTCAAGCAGCACTTAAAGCGCTTGAATCCAACTGCTTTAAATCTAGGGCAGTATGGAACCTTAAACCGACTGGCGCAACGCAACAACGTTACCCTAGTCTGGATACCAGGTCACACAGGCCTAGAAGGAAACGAAATAGCGGACGCCCTAGCAAAAGGGGGGGCCGAAACAACGTTCACTGGACCTGAACCGGTAATCGATTTAGCATATAGCACTGCCAAGAATGTCATAACAGCTTGGGCAGACAATAAAAGACTCGAGTACTGGCGTAGTCTACCGGGCCTAGCCCATTGCAAAGCATTTATTGCTTGTACAAGGAAAAAACAGGACTCTGACAAACTGCTAGAACTCAGCAGAGCGCATCTCAGAGTTATAGTAGGTTTGCTTACTGGCCACTGCAAACTCAAACATCACATGCATAAAATCGGACTTGCACAAGATGCAGAGTGCCGGCTATGCATGGAGGATGATGAAACGGCTGAACACATTCTGTGTACATGTCCTGCAGCGGCCAGAACCAGATTCTCAATATTTGACGATACGACAGTAAGGCCAGAAAACCTGGTAAATTGTTCTCCCAATGCATTCCTCAATTTCGTCAAGAGATTGGATATACTGGGAGAAATATAACCATAGGGTGAGCCACAATAGGCCATTGGCCGCAGTGGAGGGCCTGATACGGGCCCACTCACGTTCAAACCTAACCTAACCTAATCTTACAATACTATACGAGGGTAACAGTAACACTATTTTTAACAGTTGTGAGAGGTATATAATTATGAGATTCTATTTGTGTTTATGGAGGGACTTCATTAATTTTAGGTGAAAATGCCAAGTACAAGTGGACCTCACTTCCTTCATTATTATCAATCTCAATCTGTCTGTCACTCAGCATGTTTCCAGATTCTTCCTCAATTATGGGTATTCTTTTATCAACCCAAAATTTCATATAATACTCCAATCATATTTTTATGAATACAATAAGGTCTCTCAAACAAGGATAACAAATACCTTATTTGCAATCAGCTGCTCTATTCAAAATGAGTAATGAGGTTTGGATCGTACATGAAACTTAAAATTAATTTTGATTATGTTAAAAATACATTATTGAAATTAGAAATATCTTAAACCTCTTTTTACATTCTATTTTTTGACTAAACTTTTTGTTTGGCTTCTGTTATAATCTTTGACTGGGTCTTTCGATATTCCGATAATGGAAACTTTCGACTCGGAATGACGCCTTTTTTGAGTTTTCTCCTAACTGTTAGAGGTGTAGCTGTAACAAGTCATCATTACTAAGTTAAAATGTTAAAAATAAAACGATGCTTTCTTTGGTATTTACCAACATGCATATTTTTTGTAATAGATTTTCGAAACTTTAGTACCGTCTTCTATTCATATCACCAAGAAGAAATTTATGAAGACTAATATCTGAAGTGCAAAAAGAGAGGAACAATGGGGTACAGAACAAAATTTCAGCGATTTGGTATTTACACGGTTTTATGAATATTCTGCATGTTTATATTCAGCAACACCAAACAGCCAAACACAAATGTTCCATTCTAAGCACTTTTAGGTGTTATCCGATTAATAAAACTTGAAAAGTAAGAAATAAAAATGAATTATTTTACTCGGCAAACAAAGGACTATTGTTTGTTGTTCACCCTCACAGTAGTTGCTGAAGTAATTGTTAGATGGCGTATACTTCGATTATTTAGCCTTCAACTACACCATCTTCTAAATCTGACGGGGGTGGGCTCCTAATAACCGTTAATACAATCTTCAACAACTACACTCAAGATTCCTGGAACTCAGACGCTGAAGATCTATGGGTGACTATCACCTCAAACAACAACAACAATACACATATTGGATGTATTTACATACCTCCTGGTGAATACTTATATCTTGACTGTTTTTGCACGAAACTGAGTGACATAATCCTATCTTATCCCGATGATACATTTGTGATATGTGGGGACTTTAACTCTCCTCACAACTTTTATGATCAATTTTCAAACTTTTGATAGACACTGTTTCTTTCAACGCACTATCGCAATACAATTACCACACTAATTCGTCTGGTAATACCATTGATCTAGTCTTCAATAACACATTCAGTATCCAAAATGTGCATTTGAGCACTTCACCGTTAGTTCCAGAAGATAAATACCATAACACTTTGAAATTATCTGTTAACATACATAAATCATTTTTCACTGTTAACAACAGCAAATATAACTCTTTTGATTTTTTAAAAGCTGATTATGAGTTATTGAAATCTAGATTATCTGAAATTAATTGGAATAACATGTTTCACAACTTAAATACTGAAAAATGTACCGACAAGTTTTATAATACTATATATTCAATAATTGAGTATGTGGTTCCGAGAAAACCAAAATTTGTCAATAGATATCCTTCTTGGTATGCATACAGTACCATTAAAGTCATTAGAGAAAAGAGAAAATATCATGGATTATGGAAAAAGCATAATAATCAAATTGACTATTTAACATTCAAATTACTGTGTGGTCGTTCAAAATTTTTAATCGAAGAGGATTACAAAAACTATATCAATTATTGTGAATCCAACATCAACTCAAACCCAAAACATCTATGGCAATTTATAACATCAAAGAAAAACAGTACAGCTTCAATTAACACTTTGAGAGATAACGATAGGATAATTACAAACTCTAATGAAATCTGCAAAATGTTTTCTGAATATTTTCTCTCGGTTTTTAATCCAAGAAGAAATATTCCAGTTCATAATGTAACACAGCAAGAATCACATAACAACATTTCTTCTTATAACATTTCTGTAGAATCTATTCTTCTGAAACTTCAAAATCTTTCAAACAAAGGTGTGGGACCAGACGAACTACCTACAACACTCCTCAAGTTCTGTGCTGAATATATTGCAATACCACTTCATATAATCTTCAATAAATCCCTTCAGTTTGGAAGAAAGCTCACATAATCCCAATTTTGAAATCTGGTGATAAACAACTCATCAAAAATTGTCCATCAAAATTGTCCATCATAGCAAAAACTTTCGAGTCTATTATTTTCGATAACCTATTCTTCGACGTTAAAAACATAATTAATATTGAACAACTTGGCTTCATGAAGAAACGATCAGTAGACTCCAATTTATTCACATATACTGGGTATATCTTGCATAGCCTCAATGACAAGCACCAAGTTGATGCTATTTACACCGACTTCAGCAAAGCATTTGACAAAATCGATCACTCAGTTTTGCTATGGAAGCTTGCTGGAGTCGGGGTAAATGGCAATCTACTAAATTGGCATGAATCTTATGTAACCGATCGTTGTCAAGCGGTAACAATCGGTAACAACAAGTCTGAATATCACCAAATCACCTCTGGGGTTCGTCAAGGATCTCATCTGGGGCCTCTCCTATTTAATATTTACATTAATGATATCTCTCAATGTTTCCGATTCGCCAACTTTTTAATGTATGCGGACGATCTAAAAATATACCACTCATTTTCTGATGCTGACGACATCTTACTCATGCAACAGGATATCAATAACTTCTATGTCTACTGCGATGCAAAATATACCTGAACTTTGATAAGTGTTGTCATATTTCATTTGGACGCCGAAAAAGTATTCTAAATCACTCCTATCAAATATCTTCTCTACCCTTGAAAACCGTTACAGAAATAAAGGACCTAGGAATAATATTTTACTCTAATATGCTTTTTGATAAGCATATATTTTACATTTCTGAAAAGGCCCACAGAATATTAGGTTTCATTATGAGAACTTGTGAATTTAAAAACACACAGACTCTCCGTACTCTCTATATGTTATACGTCAATAGTGTTTTGAGTTATGGTTCCGTAATATGGAACCCTGGATACGTAATTTACATAAAAAAACTTGAAAGGGTTCAGAATATATTCTTAGAATATGTCAACAAAAAATGTTTTCCATCCAAACCCAACAACCGTATCTATGTTCGAAATGATATTAACACTGGAGAACAGAAAGAAAATTTCAGATGTGAAGTTCCTCTTCAACATCATTAACAATTTAGTTGATTCGCCTGCCATCCTTAGTAACATTTATCCTAATGTTCCTACATATACTACTAGGCATCAGCATCTTTTCCGTTACGAACAATCGCAAACAAATTATTTTTTGAACTCTCCCATGCATAGATGCAACATATCATATAATGCGTTATCGAATTCCATGAATATTGATATTTTCTCTTACTCATTGTCAAAATTTTCCTATATTTTGAAAAAACGCTTTCTTGCTTCACAGACTTTAATTGAATAAGTACGCTTTCATGTTCGTTTTCATTCACTCATTACTATATGCACTAAATTCATTATTTTTATTTTTTTTTTCTGTCATTTTCTATATCTATCACCAATTTTGTAATTTCCGGTAATTTTACTTTAGAATTATATGTAGATTCTGTATATTGAGAAATCACCTATCTGTGAAAACTATTTTGGGTTAGTCCCGTTTGTATTCCCATTTGTAAATAAATAAATAAAATAAATAAATAAATAAATAAATAAATAAATAAATAAATAAATAAATAAATAAATAAATAAATAAATAAATAAATAAATAAATAAATAAATAAATAAATAAATAAATAAATAAATAAATAAATAAATAAATAAATAAATAAATAAATAAATAAATAAATAAATAAATAAATAAATAAATAAATAAATAAATAAATAAATAAATAAATAAATAAATAAATAAATAAATAAATAAATAAATAAATAAATAAATAAATAAATAAATAAATAAATAAATAAATAAATAAATAAATAAATAAATAAATAAATAAATAAATAAATAAATAAATAAATAAATAAATAAATAAATAAATAAATAAATAAATAAGTTACAATATTTTATTTTCAAAACTACTCACATTTTTCTTGCAAAGATAACCAGCACAGAAAGTTATTCCTGAAATCTATTACATAGAATTTACTTCCCAATAACAAATTATACATCTTATGTCTGTACGGTCAAAAGCTCTAGACAGATCGAAGAAGTGCACCCACATATTTCCCTCGATCAAATTGAATATGAATGTAATTGAAAAAGCCCGCTATTGTACTTTCCGTAGATCTGTCCGGAAGACACTAGTGCTGATTTTTTGTTGTAACATTATATCTACATAGAAATAACAGCATCTGTTTTGTAATTTCAGGTGGTGATTCCTTGTCATTGGATTGGATTTTTGTGGTTTATTAAAAAAAAACTATCCCAATTTTACGCCTGAAGTTTTATTCACACATGAGGCAAGTTATTCTCAGGATGCCATCAGAAACTTTATCAACAATCATTGTTGGAATTACATGAATTGCCATGTTATTGGAAAAAGTGAATTTCTCTAGGAGCTTTCGGTGAACGTCTCATAGGGCCGCATTTTCTCCCTCCTCAACCCATTTTTGTGACATAGATGCTTTCTAGAAGAAACATTCCTAATAGTTAGCGGGTCTAAAACCGCCATGAGAAGCTTCCGTTTGGCGAGATGAAAGTTCATTCGCTGAAAACTCCAAATTCCATAGAATAGAATAGAAAAATCTTTAACGAACAGTCGTTGCCGACCGATGTTCAACCTACTACGTATGCTTATTATGGCAAGTACCCGTCAGAAAATAACTACTCCCCTGGCTAAGACCACGACGGGTATTGAATTAAATCTAACAGATACTTGTGCAACGTTCCTCAAAGCATCAGAGGACGCAATTGCAAGTGCCTTCTGTGACCAACCTGCAGAATTATGTTTTGATTTGGATAGGGTGACAACCTGCAGACTAGTTTCGAGGATGTTGCCTCTCATCAGTGCAAGGGTAGGTCAACACAGACAGCACTGAATCCATCTGTTCCCCGCCCAAATCATTACACACTCCGTTTCTTGGTCACCACTGGTTCACGCGATGAAGCGGTTTCTAGGCCGCTCCACCTATTGCTATAATATTAACTTGCTGTGATTTACTTATGAAAATTTTCAAGAAAACAACATTGATTTTACCCAAAGAGATGATTTCATAGCTATAATTGAAACACTTTTTTATGTAAACTATGATACCATCATTCTGATTTCTACTACCATTATTATATAATTGAACATAACCATCTATGGAGAATGATTTTGTCTCATATAATTTCCATGTCTCACATTTCAGATGATACCACTGTATACATATTTCTCTAGATTCAATAGCAGTTTGATTCGTTTTAATTTTATGATTGCATTCTCCACATGTATCTGAATACGAAGATCCTGCATTGTTCTTGTCCTGCGTAGATATCGTGGAGTTTCTGATCTTCTCTTCAATTTGTGTATCGTTGGAGGGATATTTGGGTGGAAGGGAAGAGCGTACGCCTTTAGAGCGAAGGGTCGAGGGTTCAAAACATCGCATGGTCATCGGTCTCGTGCATGGCATCACAGGTTAAAAGGTAAGGGCTGCGTCTACCCTAGCTCACACAAGTCTCTCGAAGACTTCTGAGGGTTGCGCGTAGGTGTGCAATCGGTTGACGGAAATAACAATTTTGTTTAACAAAGAACTGGAATCTTTCTCTGTCTTCTTCGGGGATTTTTCTATATTACTTTTTCTACTTTTTCTTGTCATTTTGTCCTCACTATGTAATCTTTCTGTTGAAACTATTTTTGACAACTGCCAAATCCGTCGAAATTTTCTTTCAATGATATCGCAATTGAAACAGTATTTCCCAATTCACAAAAGCACTTTTCTGTACGGTTGACCAATGCGGATTGATTTTTCAGTTTTCAGATTTCAAATAATTGATAATGCTTACTTTTTTTTGAAAAAAATACTTTTACTGAGAAATAATGTGACAATGAGTTCTGTCACCTGAACTTTTATTTATTAATGACCTAAGCGAATGTGTGTATAGAGTGGTGTAGAGCATCTCATATGGTGAAGCTTAAAAAGGTTTATGATTAATTCATATTATAAATAAATTATGCATCATTAACATTTGGAAAATAAAATAGACATATAAATGTACATACTGGGTGTAACAGGATCATGGTACACCCCCCATATCTCCGTTAGTTTTAAAGGTAATTGATTGAAATTTGGGATATCCCATATACATAATAAGCTGCACTTTTTGACCTAGAAATGATTTTTTGTGATACCAACTTTCGATTTTTGAATCGAACACCCTGTATGTTATCACATTTTTGAAATCTGCATAATTTACTGAATCCAATGATACCACATAAGTGACATATCAAACGTCAAAATTTTTGATAATTTAGTTTTTAGTTTTTCATTTAAGTGTTCCATGAAGGTTCCGATTTATTCCAATCGACCCGTCTAATGCTAGAAACATCGAAATCTCGCCAAAAATACTAAATTGCGTTCATTATGAGCAAATAAAGTTCATCGTAATCGATTTTGGGATAGAACTCAATTTTTCATTGGTACCATGGTACCATTTATTAGTGCCATTAATAAGGAATTTATTCATACCTGGTAATAAAATGTGCGATAAATACAATCAAAATTACAGCTAAAAGAAAATAAGAAAATACAATTATTTTGTTCTAATTTAATGCTAAGAAGTTACTAAGGTGGCTTTGAAAACAATGAAATTATTCCTTGAGATTGCCAAATAAATATTTGTTGGTTTATTTGTGTTTTTATTGTGTATTGAAAAAGTCTTTACATTTATTGTTATTTTTGTTCAAAATGCCGTACATTTATACAAGGGATGAAGAAGTGGACATGTTTATTATTTATGGGGAATGTAGAAAAAATGCCGTTGCGGCTTAAAACCTTTATGCCTATCGATATCCTTATAGACAATGTCCAGCGAGAAATTATTTTAATTATCTTGAAAATCAATTCCGAAGAGATCCTTACCATGATCCCGAAGAAAACGTTCATTGATGAAGGAACTGAAATTAGTGTTTCAGCTCAAATAGAAGTTGATAAGAGTGTTTCTTTAAGGCAAATTGGGTTTGAATTGGAAATTAGTCACCAAACGGTAAGCCGAATCTTACACAAACATAATTCTGTGGGTTGGTATTAGAAGTGCCCAAATCGAATATTATTACTTTTCATGAGAGCTTAAATTGCTGATCGAAAAATTTTAATGTTTTGAATAAATTTTTTACTACAAATTTCTGGAAGACTATTTTTTCAAATCAAATGTTTATCATTGTCTCAACATATTTATAAACGGAAAGTTTCAAAAAATTCATATTTTGTATGGTTTTTGTTTGACATAGTCACAAAAAAATTATAAAATTCATCAAGTTGGGTAATGAAAGGCAAGACGTATCCTATATTTTTATTGAAACAAAATGTAAATTGAAAAGCAATTACTGCCATAGGTTAACAAAATGTTAATTACTCATAGACACGCTCGTCAGGAAGATATTCTTCCTCATTTGGCAGAGTTGGTTGATCAAACATGTCTTGATAAAAGCATCTGCTTGTTTCAGACACGTAAGGCATTAAATCCTTGAGATCCTTAACTTTTTTTTCTGATAGTGGAATACGACTTCTAGTTACTACGTGTGCCTCATTATTGATTATTATTGCTCGAAATGATGCAGCTGAACGAGTCCTCCCCTTTTCTTAGATAAGTCCATTATCTTGAAATGATGAGGTTCAGGGCTGAAAGACTTCTTATAGCATACTTGTGAAAGTGAAGCACTGCGATACTGCAACCATCTTAATTGTAACCCGTTAATATGCTGTTTGTCGGTGTTAACTTTACGATGCACATAATGGTTTTTCAAAATTATTTCGAAGTCCAGAATATCTTTTTTTGCATTTCTACGACTTTTATAGGAAGATTCCTGGGCATCATTTTAATCAAATTTGCCCAATCTCTAGGAATTTCAATTTTGGCTGCAATATGTTTTTTTACCTTCTCAATAACTCCATGAATAGTGTCTGCCTCTTGGTAGGTATTTCCTGGTTCTAAAAATGTGTTATTTATTATAATACTTTTTCCTTTTTTGTTAAAATCTTCCATCAGAAGAGACAGCATTACAGAAAAATAAATATTTCTAATCTGTCCAGAACAACAGTCACTAAACATATTAATCTCATTAATAGTTGTTGGTAAAGAGAGAATGTAATGCCTCAAACAAGATGCTATATCCTGATCTCCTCTGCCGCCTATTGATTCATCCCAAATGTAACATGTGTCATGTTTTTATGGTAATAACACTATAGATGATGAGGTTGAAGGTCCACAATGAGCTTCTATATAAAGAAACATTACGTTGGAACACTGGCTCCGCTAGGCATTTCTCCAAGTCAAATGATTAAAATGCTACATCTCCATTATTCATACTTTGGATTTTATCTTTTTTTTCTCGTATGCTTGATCAGCCCTGCTCAGATGTTGGTTGTAGTTTTCTTGATGATTCGAATTTTTATTCACATCGGAAGTGGCGTCAATTAATGTCTTGAATTTGTCACACTTTGGACCAAATATCATTAGAAGGTGAGTGAAATGATAAATTGGACTTCTCAACAAAAATTTTTCTGTAAAAAGAGTCAAGCTCTGGTCTTATATTTTCGGATACACAGTACTCTTTGTATAGTCGATACATTCTCGAAACATTTAAATCATGGTATAGGTATTTTTTATCTATGTGTGATCTTGAATAATGAATGATGTATGATGGGAAGCTCTTTATATGATTTTCTTCTGTAGTAATTGCTTCATCGCTCACTTTTTGTTGCTGTCCATGTCGTCCTCTTTCATCATCAGGGCATATTATACCACTTGCATAAAGTATTTTCTTTTTAGCTAATATTTTTATTCTTTTTCTGGTTTAACCTTCGTCTTCCCAAGTCGGTAAAATTACGTGAAGTCCCATGTGGGGTCCATTTGTACCCCAGAGAAACAATTTGGTGTATTTAATTTTTACTATAAGAAAATTAATTAACATCTTAAATTTACACAATTTTATTACATTAAAAAGTATATCGAACATAAATATAATATTTGTCATTAAATTAAACAAAATAAAAAATACATTCTTGGACCGAAAACTAGTCTGAAATTTTTTGACATTGGATGCAAATTACTTTCTTGACATAATGTTCTGCACATACAAAACTTTTGCATTGCTTGCAAAATTGCCTTGATTTACGATCTTTATTTCGACAACATAAATAGCAACGTCCACTTGAAGGTCTTTCATAGGCTGCTTCTATTTGCATCTTCACCGGCGCCAACTCTGGTACAACATCTTGCATGTACTGATTCAATGTCTTACTCAATCGTACTCCCTCATATCGCCTGATAATATTTTCTTTTACTAAAGCTTCTCCTTGATCTAGTAAAAAGTAACGTCTATCGTCTTTTCCTCTAGTTTTTTTCGGATACTTGATACCCCATAAGATGTAAGTGTTAAGGCCAGAAATATCCAATATTTGGCCAAACACTGCCATTGGCCAACGGTTGCATATTCTTCGAGTAGAGTATTGTTTTACCATCTTATCTGTAGTATCTACTGCACCTTTTGTATTATTATAATGCAGGATAATATCTGGCTTGTTTTTTAATGTTTTATGAGCAACAGCATCATCATGATGTTCAGTTGATAGTAGAATAACCGATTTGCCTTTATTGGGAACATAAGGAACCATAGTATGGTCTTTTGTAAAAGCAAACATGCTGGAATATATGGGCTTGAACGATTTCGGTAGCAACTCGTTAGGAATACATGCTTTACTTTTTCGCAAAGTACTACAAAGGCTTAGTCCTTTTTGTGATAGTTTGTCGGCCAGTGGTAAGCTTGTAAAAAAATTATCTGTAGTTATGCCATACCCAGTGACAAGTGGTTTAATAAGGTCGAGGATAACTCTTTCACCTTGATTTTTTTCGGGTGCGTTGTTTTTTTCCCAAGATAAACTTGTAAATTCATAATGTAAGCATTTTCGCTGTCTGCCATCGCCCAAATCTTTAAGCCATATTTATCAGGTTTTCTTTTCATATATACACGAAAAGAGCATCGCCCTCGGAATGAAACTAGTTGCTCATCTATGGTAAGATGCCATCCAGGTGAATATGCCTTAGTACAGTTTTTCACAAAAGTATCAAACACCTTCTCTAATGGGTGCTAGTTTATCATGCGCTTTACGTTCAGCTCTGGTAGAACAATCGTCGAAACGAATAAATGCAGTAAGCAACTGAAATCTATTACATGACATACTTGCCAGAATAATAGGCCCTGCGTACTTTTTATCGGTACACCATAACATCTTTTGGGGCTCTTTTGTAGCTTGAAGTGTTCCTTGGATAAGCAAAAGTCCTAAGTATGCGCGGATTTCTATATGATCAGTTGGCTGCCAAGAACGTGCTGGTTTATTTAGATTTCTTTCATTTCATTTGTTTATTACTTGCAAGAAAATTTACTCATGACATGCAAATCCCGTTCATGTCTTATAACCTATCAATAATAAAAATAAAATAACTGAAACATATTACAAAAATATCGATTCTGCCGATCTGCAAGATGCAAACTGATAAATATGTATTATTATACTTCATTTTCAAATAAGATAGTTACCTCGTTAGCCTTATTATTTGTTTGAAGTACTATGGTTCCTAAAATATCGTCTGAGAAAAACAACGAAAAGGCTCCCATTTTAGTGGTGAAATTCGAACTATACGTAGTAAGACCTGATTTTTTCTTTATTATATTTTTTACAGTTCTTCGTGTCTGACGATAAGGTATTTTTGACCAATGCATACCATCCTTAGATTTATATGATGGATTGACAGGCTCTTCAATTACGGTTGCATGGTCTGTAATTTGCATTGGTACATTTTCATTACCGGCCTCATGATGTCAGGCAATTCCTCAATTATCTCTGGCTCCATATCACTATCTTCGTTTTCAGAGTACACTATGACATCATCTTCCAATTCATCGTCAGACTCTGCAAACATAAGTCGCTCTAATTCGGTTTCAGATAATCCTTTTGGCATTTTCGAAATCGGGAAGACCAACAATCAAACACTATAAAACAATCGAAGTAGTACTGATCGCTACGAGAGTGAGAGAGAGAGAGCGTGTAACCTTCGCATATCGGCCGATGTTCTATTTTTAGAACTGCCACATGCGCATAATAACTTTGCAAAGCCACCAATAAAACGGTTGGCACAGATTTCCACGCGGGGTACGAATGTACCCCAAGCCGAATATAATTTATTTATTGTTGCAATACCCCAAACGACACAAAATAAAATTAGCCAAACAGGGCGGGCGCTAATTTTAAAATTATAACAAAAAATATAAATAAAAAATATGGATCTGGGGTACAGCTGTACCTCAACCGGGAAGACAAAGGTTAATATCTAGCGTGTTTAGAAACATAGTACTGCACATAGTACGGCACATAGTACGGCACATAGTACGGCAATTTTTGATCCGTTTTTACACAAAAAGTATAAAATGGTAAATTGGCATTTACTTGGCTTTCGGTGTTTCGGTCTTTCAACCTTTTTTTCAACTTCATCAAAGTTTTGAGCAATGAATTGATTTTGAGAGTTTGAGTCTGGTGCATAAAAATCTTCAAAAATTTTTAGCCTAGAATTTTGTGATTTTATGAGTAGATCTCCGTTCAAACAATATTGCAGTTCAATTTGTAACAATTTTTGATTTACCTTACAAATCATGAGGGGTTAAAAAATGTTTATCCTTTGAAATATGTTTGATGAGACTCTCTTGATGGACCTTGGAAACAAAATACTTTCCCATTGGTAGCATTAAGTCATTTTTCAATAGCCGTGTTTTAATTTTGATTTGAACTGTACCTTGAATCATAACAGGACTATCAAGGACGTACTTCAACTACAAAATTATCAGTTAGACTCAAGACTATTATTGAAATGAAGTGTTTTAGTTACCCTCGAATATGGTGAAAATGGTGTTTTCTGGGTGTTTTCCTCGGTGATTTCATTAACACTGAGATTTTCACTGGCAGGTCCGGTCAACGTCTTCACGGATTTTAGACAACGAGTACACTATCTGTCGAAAATCCCTCAATTGTAATACTATGTTCTTTTGCTTCGTTTATTAAGAATTTCCATCTACCAAGTACATCTCCTGCATCGAATTGATTATTCGATCCGAATTTATTAACGCAGAAAGCTGGTGATCCGTCAACTAAAACTTGATCCTTATAGACGTAGGCGTTGATGGATAATGTTCCACTATCTATAATATTCTTAATATCCTATACGGAATTAGCCTTAAACTGCTATATTTTAGAAAAACCATTTTCTGAGAGCGCTGGGACACATCCAACAAGCTGATTGGTCACCGGATCATATCGAACTCTTTTAACAGTTTGATCCTCTGTTACGTTGTTCTTTGCTTGATCGATTTATTTAAATTTTTATGAAATAGAAATTGGTCTAATGGTTCACCCAGAATTTATTAAAAAAAAATGTAATAGTAACAAACTAATTTATAATGGTCATTCTTGACCTATGATGAAAATAAGGGCGATGAGAATAAGAATGACCACTCGGCTAGCTCAACAGTTTGTAGGGGGTGGGTATGGAAAAATGAATCCACCTGAGGTGTAGTTCATGAAATTTCACAATACTTTATTAACAAATTATACGAAGAAAAGCATAGATACATAAAACATTAAATTTCATGGGGTTCATTAATTTATATTTATGGGAACGGTTATGATACCTACAGACTACTCACTACGGACAATAATGGTGTGATCACACGAATTGTTTAATAATATTCAAAGCTATTCTATATAAAACTGTTCTTAAAGTTATCATTACAATGTAGATTATCCCGACAATAAAAAAAAATACGTTTGGGGTGTTCAGTGTTCAGTGTTCTGAAGCCGGCGTGGAAACAGGAACAGCATCTCACGTATTTGCAGTACCTATGTAAGGCACTATTGGCGCAATCATTAGCGGAATAAAGCACTAGCGGTGATTATAAGCGGTATGAAGCACTAGCGGTGCAAGTCACTGATGAAACAAATAAATACCAACCACCAATATAAGATATGTGTGCAACATGCAAGCAAAAAAAGCGTCTGTAAGGGTGTCTTGAAGTGAACTGTCTTTAGGTTTCGTGATGTGCGAAATTATTATATGAGCTATCACAACTCGTATAATTTTATTCTACGAGGAAAGCAGGGTTGCAGCAAGCAGAAATTGAAAAAGCGGTGACTCACCCCTGGCCTAATTTGTACTTATCTGGCACGTAGCGTTGTCTCTGAAGGGTGATGAAATCCAATCAAATAACTGCCTGTCGTTCCGCGGCAACCTGTTGAGCTGGTAGAAAATGGTGGCTCTGCCACAAGAACCTAGACTGGAACTCCAAATCCGACCTCCTGTCGAAGTATTCGCAAGATGACCTCCTGTCCTTGCTTATCACTGGATCTACTCCACTTGAAACCCAAATCAACTTGGATAACGATAACTAACACAATTTATCGCCAAAAATGTGGAGAAGACCTCTTGTTCTCTCGTCTATCACTTGTCGAAAAAGCCTCGTTCTTCCATCTCACCTGGCCACCTCCCCCTTCATTTCCGCCTTTTCATTTTGTTCCTTTAAAACCACCTTGAGCCAATTCCCTTTTTTTTTCTGTAAGACTTGACAATTACTCCCATGCTCTCTACAAGAGTTTATAACGGTCTGCCATTACGTAATACCCGCCAATCGTCCTTCAACTGCTCCAAATCAAACATTGCCGCCAGGAAGTGGAATCCGACTAGCCTCGTAGCCGAACATTCTCGAGTTCACTACGAAGACGTATTGATGAATCTCAGACACCAGACAAATGACACCAATGATAGGACAACAATATTTACATTTTATAAATAACAACACGACGGCTAAACAACCAAATATCAAGTAAGTATTGAATCTAGTGCATTTAGTATATTCATTACATTAATTTCTTTATTTTTTCTTATTCTAAATTATTATTTTTCTTTCTATTCCAGGTGCAGCTGAAGAAACAAAATCCAAGGACTTCGATAGGAAATTTTTGATGTACGTATGAAAACCATCACAAAATCATGCTGGTCGATTAGTATTTACCAAGGCACAGACAAGGCGCTCTACAACCTGTTGTTGTGATAATAATTACGAGAAAATTGGATATTTCACAGTGAACATCAGTTTCTCGCTAGTGTTCGACGTTGCTGTATGGGTTCCTGATTTCGATAATTCCTGAGTGATCCCTTAATGAGTGTGAATGTGATTCTTTTATTTGTTCTGTTATTATTTTATTTTTGTTAATAAAGTAGCAATATTTCGTTTTCTCTAGAATTGATAACATAGTACACAGCCCTCATTTCATTAAATTCCATGCGTAGGCAACCAACTATACACCTTCGCCAAATTTTAGTTGCATATCGCCTTGATACTATTGACAATAAATATTGGTATCTTTGAATGATCATTTTATGGTGGCCTAGGACTATGAATTTGCTGAATTTTATATTTTGTTACGTGCTGAAGATTTGGCACGTAACACCTCGCTTAAGAAAATACGTGGTGGGTAATTCCGTTTTGTTAAAAATGAATATACATTTTGTAGGTTTAGTTCCCGTTCTGAACACCTTTCGAATTTTGATAGTGTTCTATTCAGGATTGTTCTAGATGGCAAAACACCTTGCATATTAGAGAAGAGAGTTTCATAAGCTAACCGACCCGAAATTAAAAACACATGCAAGCATAATTGTTTTAACTTATCCGAATATTTACTGCCTTTCCGGAGTTTTCCTTTCCGTTTGCTATTTTTCATGACTATTTCTTTTATCATTTCAAAGAAAGTATGAGGTTTTTCATCGACTACAGTCTCGCTATCTATATTTAAAACATCTTCGACGACGTTTATTGCTCTTTCTAATTGTCATTTGATGAATTCGTTCCTAGAAATCTGTTCTTTGATTTTTTCACATGTGTCATAAAAATCATCAAATTTTATTTGTGATGGATCAAATATTAAATTTTCTTGATATTAAATTCCTTTCTGTCCTCGTAGGTGTCGAATGAGGAGTAGAATGGGAAATATTTGAAAAAATATTTTTTTCTTGGGAGGTACGGAGTTGAGCAGAATTACTGGGCTCATTGCTTTTCCCCCTTAATGTTGTAATCCCGCCTGAAGGAAAATCGTCGATATGTTCTTGATACTGGTTTATGAGGAATTCTGGCGAACTGCCTCGCGAGACTGTTGGTGCTATTGACGTGTCTAGATTTGAGACACTTACTACAGAAATATCTTGTAAAATATTTATATTTCGAGATCCAGTAACTACTGTATCATCGTCAGCGTTCAACTCCGTACAGCTAGTTGATTTCAATATTGAAGAAGCTGAAGAGATTTTGTAAATATTGCACAATACCTAGATTGATTGGCTTGTTTATTCTTTTGTAGATGTTTTATTTTCAACTTATCAGAACGTGAATAAAAGTGTGTTTTGAAATGTCTGTTGACATTAGAGAGAACCTATTTTTGTTTTAATTTTTCAGTACAGGAGTATGCTTTCAAAACAAAATCGCTCAAAGGGCATTTAACTTAAACGCAATTTTGCCTGATTTCTAGTACTAACTTTTCAATTTCTTTTTGAATATTCAGATTTGGTATCTTCATCTGGTAAACGTTGTAAAACACTCATATCATAGGATTTTACAATATTTTCAATGTGTCGGACTATTTCTTCTTTATTTTTATCTGATAATTTATGTTTTTCATTTCCATCATCATTGTTTTCAAAGTCTCTTTCTGTGATTATTTCCCTCGATGGTTTATTTTTACTTCATTCCGAGATATATTCTTTTCTTCATCGAACACTTGGCATAATTCAACTACTCTTCTCAAGAGCTTTCTGTGACCTGTTATGTTCTTGGAAAAACACTAAATAATCTTCAGCAATTGATGACAATCAATCTTTATTTCCGTATCAATGTCATACTGACATTTTTTCTAAACTCACAATACCAAGTGATTAATTAAAATACACAACATAATAACAACACGACATTCTTCCCTAGGTCATTTATCAAGAACAAAATCAGAAAATCTTGATGGTAATCTCGACCGTGTATTTCTCGTAGGAAATACTCTAGGATAAGTATTATCTCGATGATGATTGCTGGATGAGGAATCAGAGTTCGAATTGTGAAGACTATCCTGTACATCATGATCTGGTAAACTTTGAGAGGTGGTTGTCTATCCATAGAAGTGTTATCTTGGAGTTCTTGTTGTGTTCTATGATCTTCAGAACTTTCAGCACTCACCATGTCACTTCCATCAGAGCCATTTGAATTCCTTCTGTTTAAATTATTGAAATTCATGTTATCTGATTTATAAAAATCCCTAGTTTCATTATTTTCATTATCATTTCCGAATTCGGCATAAAACTTTTTGAAAAACGAGGTATTTATCTCCTCTTTTTGCTGTAATTTTTGTTACATGAACTTTTGTGATGACATAAGGATTTGGATCAAATGGTGGGGTGAACTTATTCAACATCTGTTTACAAAGAACTGTTTCACCTACTGCGAGCTGAGATTTCTTAACACCCCTTTTTCCATCTGCATATATCTTCGACTTCAATTTGTTCTTCGTATCTGATTCTCTGACTTCCAAATCAATATTCAGTTCTGATTCATTTTCTCCATGAAAACTTGGTATAGTTGTAATCATTTGTCTCCCGAACAGTAATTCATAGGGAGATTTTTTAGTCGTTGAGTGCATGGTAGCTCTGTAATTCAACAAGAATGCCTCTAGTTCTTCGGATATATTTTTTTTGCTCATTACTGCACACAACACCGTTTTTTAATGGTTCGGACAACTTTTCAACCAGACCGTTCGCTTCTGGCCATAGTGGAGTTATGCGGTGGTGTTTGAACTTGTAATAGTCTGCAAAATTGGCAAACTCCTTACCCTGAAAGGGTGGTCCATTATCTGTTTTGAGTTGGAAAGGGATTCCAAAAATTGAGAATACTGACGATAACTTCCTTATCACAGTCTTGAAATTTCATAACATAGAGGAAAACGGGAATACTCGTCAACAATAATCATTATATATTTTCCATTGGGAAATGGTCCAGCAAAATCCATTGCGAGATTTGTCCAATGTTTTGCAGGCAGATCAGACGATTGAACTGGATCCCTAGAAAACGTTGGTGTAGACGCTTGACATGAATGACAATTTTTCACTAAGCTAATTTTATGACGGTTTTCCTAAGTGGCCTCGGAATGAAAATTTTTGGGTTTCTTAAAATGATGCCATTACTAGTGGTCAACTCCAGATGAATAGGTTTGAAAACTTTGAGGTTCTGGGATGTCCAGCAGTTTTCATCGAAAGAATGGATTGCTTTCATCAAAATGAGTGATTCTTCATCAGTGGTTGTTGCTTGTTTAATCTCTTCCAGAGAAATGGCTTTGGGATCCGCATAACTGATGACAAAATTCACATATTCTTTTGGAAATTCAACATATCTGTCCTTGGTCGTGGATAGAGGATGTCTTGACATATAGTCCGACGGATTATCAGTACCTTTTTGGTGCTTTACAATAAAATCGTATTGTAGAGTTCTCAACAGAAGTCTCTCGATTCTAGCAGAGGGAATAATTCGAGGGTTTTGTAAAATGCTGACCAACGGCTTATGATCAGTTTGTAGAACGAAAGTAGTTCCGAATAAATAGGTATGGAAATGTTCCATCGCCCAAGCAACAGCTACCATCTCCTTCTCTATTTGGCTATACCTTTCTTCCACATCTGTCAGTGATCTACTACCATAAGCTACAACTTCCTGGTGGTCTTCGTGTTCTTGAGCTAGGATCGCTCCAATACCATTTGGTCCGGCGTCAACATAAAGGTGAATATTTCTGTTCGTATCAAAGTAAGCTAATCGACAATCATTTGATAATAGAGTTTTTAGTTCCTCAAAAGACTGATGGTGCTCTGTTGTCCATTGATATACAACGTCTTTCTTCGTAAGATTCCTCAAACGTTTCGTTTTGCTGGCTAAATTTGGTATAAACTTTCCAACATAATTGATCATTCCTAAGAGATTACGGACCTCAGATGGATTGGAAGGAGCCTTCAGACTTGTGAAGGCTTCTTCTTTAGCTGGATCTGGGCGAACACTATTGTCGGAGAAAATATATCCAAAAAACATCAAACTTGACTGGTTTAAAAGAATTTTTTTTTGTTGACTGTTAATCCTCTTTCACTCAAACGTGTAAATACCATATTCAAATATTTATCATGTTCATTTTTAGTTTTGCCAAAAACCAAAATGTCGTCGCTAACATTTATAACGTTGTTGGTACCAAGTAACACTTGTCTAATGGTGTTTTGAAAAACTTCGGCAGCGGCATTTATTCCAAAATTCAATCTTCTGTACCTATATAAACCACGATGAGTTGAGAATGTTGTTATGATTCGTGATTCTTGATCTAATTCTAATTGATGATATCGTCTATAAGATCCAATTTACTAAAAAATTTAGCACCGCCAAAATAATATCATCAATGGTTGGAGTTATGTGTCGTTCTCGTTTAATGCAACGGTTGGGCATCCTCATATCAACTGCAGCTTCCTCAATCACGTCAGCTAATTGGAGACGGTTCAATTCTTCATCTACTTTTTCGCGGATATGGAATGGGATGCGCCGATGTTTTTGAGCTACTGGAGAAAATGACTCATCAACATGGAGGTGAATTTGAAAATTGTTCAATTTTCCGACGCCTTGAAAAACTTTAGGAAAAACAGCTTCGAAATGATGTAAAGAAGTCATATTACTCCTCACAACTTGGATAATATTAAGACTCATTGCTGTTTGGCAACTTAGTAGCGAGTCGTTTTTTCCATCAATAAGAAAAATATCTGTCATCTGCTTTTTTTTATTATATTCAAGTGTAGCTGTGATTTTTCTGACTATTGGTAAGGGATCTCGAGAATTATAAGCAAAAATTTTATCAACTGCTGGTGTCACATTGAGAGATCCTAGAATATGTTTAATTGTTTCTGTGCTGACAATGTTCACCGTTGCACCAGTATCCACAGTAGAATTGATAACATGTCCATTCAGAAATAAATCCACTTTGATTGATTTATTGGAAACAGCGTTGACTGATTGTAACATGAAAGCTTCTTCAGAGGATGAACTTGAAACTAACCTAGTTGATTCAGCGTTATTATTGTTAGTGACTGTTCTGGTATGATGAGTCCTGAGAATCGAGCTGTCAGGAAATTTCATTTTTCCAGTTGTCAAACAAACTTTCTCGCAATGTCCTTTTTTACCACAAGCTCTGTATATGGAATTTCTTTCAGGACAACAAATGCGGGGATCTTGATTGTGCCAAGGATTTCCACAATTTCTGCAGACTTTTTTCTTAAATTTTGGTGTTTTTCGTTGAACCCATGTATTTCTGCTTCTCAAACTATTTGCGGTATCTGATTGTTCAATTGTTGTCACCTGAAGTTCAGTTACTTCAACTGATCTACCTTTATCTAGTAAAGTTTCCAGTGAAGGTTTTTCCGATAGGGCAAATCTTCTGACTTTCGTAGAATTTGTATTCAATATGATCTGAGACTTCATTTCTTTCTGCAGATCTGCAAAACCACAGTGTTTTGCTAGTTTCAGTAATATTGCATAAAATTGGTCTAGTGTTTCGCCAAATTTTTGTTTAGCTTGTCGGAAATTAAAAATTTCGAACTCTTCGTTAAATTTTGGCCTAAAGTAGTTGGAAAATTTATTCTTAGCTGTTTCTTACGTTGTAACAGAAGTTGTATTATTGCTAGAGCTTGCTGGTGGATCCGGAAGAGACGCGAATAAATCATAGGCATCTTCTCCAACGAAATGTAGAAGCATAGCCGTTTTTCTTGCATCCACGGTAATGTTCATAGCATTCAAAAATATTTCGAATCGATCTATCCACTTCTGCCACTTTGGTCCCAGGTTGGCTGGATCGGACTTTGTATCAAAAGGGGTAAAAGATAAATTGAAATTTTCCATTTTTCGACTGCTCAGATTTCGTTTATCGTTACCAAATTCTCGTCGCCAATGTTATGTTCTAGGAAAAACACTAAATAATCTTCAGCAATTGATGACAATCAATCTTTATTTCCGTATCAATGTCATACTGACATTTTTTCTAAACTCACAATACCAAGTGATTAATATTAAAATACATAACATAATAACAACACGACATGATCTTCCACAATTTTGAATATTGAGACGTTTTTGGAATAGATTCCAAAAAACGATTTCCTTTCATTATCGTCAAATAAATTGTTAAAGTGCGAAATCCTGCTCGCTAAACAATGACAACAAAAATGGTTATCGAAGCCTGCATAGATCAAAAGATCTTTGAGGTATTTCGGTTTGAGATTCCGTAGAATTTGGTCAATCTTATGATTGGAAGTATCCGAGGAAGTATCACTCGAGGTATCCATTTCCTATAAAAAAATATTAGTTGAAAATCCGATATACCGGATGAAAATTCATATTTACAAATTAGAGATTGATGTAACACACCAACAGTGTTATACACTTTTTTATTCCTCCGAGCTATGCGGTCCACATAGAATGGCCAGCTCTCTGAATACTCAAACTTTGACTTTCGTCTAACCTACTTTCTGAGCCTAGCCCCTGCACCCAATCTACAGTTATATATGTACGTTTATAATATGAATCCGCTATAGGGTTAAATGCATTCTAAGCGTTAGTATACACTGTGTCTCACTCCGAATACGTTCAAATTTTGAGCCGATATTGCCCCCTAATTTCATCTTTCGCAAAACTGGGTAAGTCCATGGCCCCTGGCGAGCAGTGTATGTTACTCAGATCAACCCCAGGCAAGATTTAGACTCATCGCCAGTATATCTAGCGATCCTGAAATTAACAGATTTCTACTCCAATAACTACACTGTATAATTTGAATTTCTCTGATACTAATATAATTTCTTGTGAAATATTCACTTCAATAGAATCTATAAAATTACCACACGTGTTTTGCTATTCAATAGTTTCCTGATGCTACTCATGCAGGATAGGAGTATTTATTACAGGTGTTTGTATCGGATTAATGCACATTTTTAAAAGAAAGTGAGTTCTAATTCGTCAATAATTTACTTCCTCACCTGTTGAGTGTTCAAATGTTGGTGTGAATAATAAAGTGCACAACAATACATATTTTCACCCCTTGGCACTTCCACTTTTCTCAAATCTTGATTGCCCGGACGTAAAACTAGATTTGACCAGTTATTATCGACAGTTACAAAAAACACCCCGATCTTTCCCGGAATTTTAGCGGGTAGTAATCGTTGAGAATGCATAATGATTTCTTGAAGGATTTCGTGATTTAGAAGAGAATTTCGGGTTACTGGAGCGATTTCTCATATGACTGCGGCTGAAAGTTGCGGAAGTGGTCACCCCCTCGGATGATTCTACCTGCCATTGTGGTGAATAGGATCGACCATGCTTTTTTAACCCATTAACGGCCAAGACATTAGAAATTTGTAATTTAGAGAAAACATTTACGTTTAGATTTGGGTCCTTTCCAGGTCTGTTCTGGACCATTTGGGGACGTTTTGAGGACGTACATCGTACGATTATACATAATCGGAGGTCCCTGGTAAACAATAGGCCATTGGCCGCAGTGGAGGGCCCGATACGGGCCCACTCACGTTCAAACCTAACCCTGGTACATACAATTTAGCTTCGTTTCGGGTCTGTTTAGGACCATTTGGGGACCATCGAGGACGAAAATCGTACGTTCGTTTTAGGTACGCCGAACCTCTTTTGGGCGTTTGGGGGACATACGATTATACAAAATCGGTGGTTCCCGGTGCATTCGATTTAAGTCCGTTTCGGGTCTGTTTAGGACCATTTGGGGACTTTTGAGGACGTACATCGTACGTCGTACGCTTTATGTACGACGAACGTCTTTAGGACGTCTCCATGACATAAGATTCAGGTCGATTTTAGGTCTGAACCTAGCAAGTAATCAAAAATAAATACTTCTAGAGTTAGAGGTTATATGTATATATTGATAGAATTTGACATCCCAATTTCATTAGGACTTCGTCTTTGGGTTTCTCAGACTTGAATTTGTATTTGATGCAGCACTCATCCTCTTAGGAAATCTCTTCAATAAGCTTTGGTGGATTTGGGATCTTTTGATACGCCAGCTTTTTGCGCAGCACCTTCAAAAAAACACATGAAAATTGGTAGTATTTTCCCACTGAATTTTAGTGTTTTAATCAAACAATGATATATCGCGAAATATACTAGTTTGTTCAAATTACACAGAAAAATGTTTCATATACAGGGTGTTTCAAACTCGATGGTCTATTAGACGTTTCTGGAAAAAGAGACGTAGGATTATTTTGAAAATTTGTTTTTTTGGATAATCAGTTCTGCCGTGTTAGTGAAAAATGCCCTATCTGATCGAAGGTCAATTTCTCACAATCGGTCTAAACAGTTAAAAATTTATAGCGTTTTTGTGTTGAATGTGATTTATTCCAAACTGATAATTTCTGTAAGTTTTTTGTAAGATATATTTGAATAATAACTATTGAAGCTCATTTTTTCCTTTTTGCATGAAATGCTGCAGTTGAGGCATTTTTCTAGTCTTATTATGTTAGATTGAATCACATTATCTGAACACAAGTTGAACTTAGGCCACAAAAAGCCTCTTTTAAACCCCTATATATTATCTACATATGAGGTGTTTTGGTCATATAAAAGCTAGTATAAGTGCCAGTTGTTTTTTTAACTTGTAAGTTTGTAATCTCATTGGTAAGTAATTTTGAATTTGAGTAATTACGGATATGATCCTTACAGGGTGTCCTAATGAAAAGTTACAAAAGTGAATCAAATATATTTCAAAATAAAATAACATTTTAAATTTTTAGGGTATGAAAAAATTTTGTAATTCAGATTCAACAATCGATATTTTCAGTCAAGTCTACCGCTTCATCTGAAATCGGCAGTTCCTCCCAAAAATGTTTTCGATTTTCAGGCATCAATGGGCATAACTTTTTCAAGATGTCATCCTTCTTTGATTTTGTGATGCCCCTGCTAAGCAATCTTGAGTTGGGTCCTGATTTGGCTTTGAGGTATTTTGCAGATAAAAAATTTAATTCGGTGTATAGCAAATCATATTCATTAGAATACCACATATTGAAACTACCCCTTTCGAATTTCAGTTTCACAATATCACTCAGATATGGTCTCGGTGAATGCTTTTTAATTTTCAGTATGGAACTGTTATCTTTCCAATCTTTGAAGTCTGTCAGTTCCATTGTCAGAACTTTCACATTTTTCATCTTGACTTGCTCTACGGCACCTTGAAAATCATTGAAGTCATAAACTTTTCCACCACCTCCATTTCCTGCAAGTGAAACCATATGAATTTAAAGATTGCTCCACCTGGTGGTGGAAATTGTCCGCAGACATAAACGAATGACCTGGTTCAAAATAGTAAATTTCAATTATGTTCGCAGCAATTTCTGGAGTGTTAATGATATGTGCGAGAAAAAAAAAACAAAGCCCAATTTTTGTTTTGTGCAGCACAATTATCAAGCCAGATTTTAATAGATAAAACATCACGCTGGCTTAGTAAATATTTGTGGAAAGTACTAATTATTTATTCCTTTTTACGCCCAGCTAATCCCTCATGCCATATCACAGCTACTGGTCCGAAATGTTTTCGATGTTTTCCAACTGCGACGAAGCTTTCGTTAAATGCAATGATTCTTTGGGTGAACAGAACCTAAAAAATGTTAAACTGTAGTAACGAAAACATTATTGCCACTGAATATGTACAGATATGAACTTAAACCTATAGGAAAAGAGTAAATACCTGTTTGAAAGTATCTATGCGGGGCAGCAAGCATTATTACTTCTTGAAGGTCTGCTGATACACATGAGTTTTTATTTGTCCATTCTGTAGACTCAGCATGTTATCTATATTTTTTTCCGGCTTCTTCTGCCTTTTTGATATGACAGTTCCATTTTTTGCAGACTTCGCATTAATCTAAATCTGGGCTGTTTCTGGAATGACTATTATCATGTTGTTTAAATATCTCGCACTGCTTGCTCGCATTCTTCGTGTCCCAACTTTGTAAATGAAATCTTCATATGATCTTTCATAAATGCCCTGTAGGTATAATAAGAACAATCAATATTTTTATGCTTTTCTATAAAATCTTTGTGCATCTTGCTAATGGAAATATCAGACAGAAGATATTTACGATGTTGTGCAAGCTCCCTTCGATAATGGGAGATGCACGGATGAAATTAATTAACATGTAATTCTAGGAATGTTCGGTCAACAGTTTTCCTATTGGAATGTTTTCCTCGCTTATCGTTAATTGCTGAAGGTGTCGTCGAATTTCTAGAGGATATAGATGTCTTGATAATCGTGTTATTATTTTTGGTATACCCAAGAGTTGTGAGGAAAAATGTTCGACAGACGGAATTCAAAGATCCGTGTTTATCTTTCATTATAAAAGAGTTTGGCTTGTTACTTTTCAGATTTGTATTCTCAGATAAAATATCAACCGTTCTGCGTTTTACAGCAGTTTGCTCAATGCTACCGTTTATAAACAAATGCCTTTCTTTCCACGATAAGTTCCAATATTCTTTATTGAGTTGTTGTCTTTGTTCTTCGTCAATTTTTGTTATGCAATGTTTTCTACAAATAGCTGTACATGGAGGCAATACAGGGTGATTATTGCGCAATTTGTCTTCCATTCTTTTTTTTCTGTCACCTATTGGGTCATTGATTTTTTTCTTTTACGCAAATCTCCTTTTTTTTGTATATAACATGCTTCTGTTCTCAAATTTCTCTGTAATTTCTTCTCTTCCGTTTGAGGTACCTTCCCCAACCTCTTCTTCCAGTTGTTCCACCGTCAACACATCAAGGTTGATCGTATCATTACTCAATAACACCAATTGTGGAGATTCATCAACGAAATTAGCAGTAGGAACTGCTTCTTCTTGAACACTTATATTGTCAACACAATCGTCCATATTTAAAATTGTATCGCCAATTTGTTTTTCTAAAATGTCACTGTCATCGAAAATTAAGTCCTGAGGCTCAAAATTCTGAATAAAATCAAGTTGATTCTGGTAAGATTCTTGATCCGAAACGGGACAATTTGTTGTATTTAGTTTTGCCGTTTCCAGAATTTTCTGCGTTCGTGATAGTGACATTCTGAAAGAAGTAATGGAAATTCAGCATTTACTTTAAATATTTCATGGAAAAAGTGACAAATTGTATATTTATTTAAATAGTTATAATACAGGGGGTATCTTAAATTATGTCATTAATTTCAGGAGGTGATTCCTTGTTACATTTTAAGAATATAAGTTCATATAAATACATGTCCTAACTTGCTTCGTTTCTGTGTAACGTGGGTCGTGGTTGTCAGGGTCATTGTCTATTTTCACGAAATTCCAAAACAGCAACTAATGAACCCTGACTTGTTTGTGGAAACCGCGGCTAAGCTTTTAGACAGTGAAGACGGGGTGGGTAGAGAGGTTGAAAGAAAGTTATAAGATAAGTAAGAAATATGATTTATTGATTAAAGATTGACGGAAAAGAGTGTTAGAAAAGTTAAATAGAAGAAAGAAGGCAGGTGGCTTCACCCTAATGTAGATGAGGAAGAAGAAGAAGAGTAAATGAGAAGACCTTGGCTGCTGATTCTGGCTACCGTGGCCAACCGTAAAAATCAACAGGCCATAAACATAGAAGAAGAAGAAAATAGAAATTGACAGTACAATTTGACAATTGGCGTTATGCGAAAATTAATGAACAATAACAAACTATTTAAATACAATGGTTCGTATACAAGAAATGCAAATGATCAACAATACATCTGAATCCGTCAACAGTAATTAATCTACTGATGGAAGAATACAGTTACCCTCGGTATGCATACCACCGGTTTACACTTATCTATGTGATTTTCAATGAAGCAAGTTGACCAAACTCAAAATTACTATTTTATATTATTTGACGCACTTTTCTCGTAGGGCTCGATGACACCGGGATACGGATTTCGTCCTTTATTTATTCAATGGTCCCACAGAAGTAAGTAAATAATGTTAAGAAGGTTACATTGACTTTGGAGTGTTGGTGAATTTCAGCAGGGCTCTCTCGACATACTACCTTGGATTTCCTCCAGAGCAAGATGTTCGCTTCCACAATTACGGTTGACTTCTTAGATTCTTGGCGGGTACAGGGCAACTGGATAGTTCAGTGCAAAGAATAAAAGCTACGAGAAGGTATCGTGCAAAGCTTAGCAAGTGCTAGTCATCTACAGGATGGTCAGGAGAATAAGCTTAAGAGTGTGCGTTTGCATGCAATAAGATAAGCGTTATGATTTCAGTAGAAAGTTATACTACTTGATAGAAGAACGTCTGAAAGGAAATATCTTTCAGAAAATATTTTATAACGGCAAGTGAGATGAGTTTAAAAGCTAGTAAGATGGGTTCCGAAGAAGAAAAGTAAAGTAAAATAAAACATACCTTTGATGGAGTGTGGCCTTTCAGAAGGTTCGTCCTTCGACAAACAAAAGTTCAAAGACTTACGATGTTTCAATATGAATCCAACCAAAGTTGGGTATTGATTATCAGTCCTAGGATAAATCAAAAGTTTTGTAATTTGAAACACATAAAATCTCAAAAATCCGTAAAAATACGATGCTCTTCACTTGTCTGGTCTGGACCAAAAAAAAGGAAGGGTTTTTTTATGAAGCTCTAGTTTGCTGAAAGAGGGGAAACTTGAAGTTGACATGACAGAATGATATGTCACTTTTCACTTGTCATGGATATGACAGAAATTACACGAAATTCATTAATACATTCCCTAATTTCTCCAGGAAATGTTTAAGGGATGCAAAACCACAATGAAAAGGAATGTCATCAATAGAAAAGGTATGAAAGTCACTTTTCGGTAGATAGAGATCATTATTCAATGATTGAAGTGGAAGGATTATTTCCATCAGAGGATAAATGAAGAGAAGAGATCAGCAGAAACATGTGAAACAGGCGATAAATCACTCTGAAAGAATCCAAGTAGCTGTACGAAGGTTTAATATGATCAAGCCGAGTGAAGCCGCAGCTATGCTAAAGGAAGATGCCATGAACCATGATCAGAGCGATTTTCAATAGCAAAAAGGTTTAGATGATGTGGAAGGTTTTCTGAACTACCGACTTGCAGCCAATATATTAACGGATATACAGGTGGTTATCAAAATCAACCTCGAATAAAATAATCATTTTACCGTAACAGGGTATCAACTGCGACGCCACTGGAATTAAAATTCAGAATTTAATTTCATGAAAAAAATACCCTTTTTACTACTAACAAACACACGAAGTTTAATCAGAATTGACATAAAGAATTTTGAGTAAATCATGAAAAACCTATTTTTTTATTAAACTTTGACACCCGTTACTTGGAAACGAGGCAAGTTAGGACACACGTTTATATGAACTTTTTTCATGAAATGAGACAAGGAATCACCACCTAAAATTAACGACATCATTTAAGTTACACCCTGTATATCGCTTGGATCTCTTTACTGAATAAATTACTTGAGAGCGAAACGAACAATGTCGCTTGGTTCCGTTCATAGATAGCACTAGAAGTTATTCTTCACTTGGATCTTTTTATATTATATTCAGGTAAGGCATATTTGACCGTTGGTGTATTTTGCGTTATTTTTCACATTTGTCGCTTAGTTTCTTTTCTACAAACACCATCCAATTATGCGAATTGAAAATGGAAATTACACTTACCTCAATGCTTTAAACAATTATTGATTATAAAAAAAAACAAACAGGAACGTTGGAACTTCAAACTAACTCACTAACATGAACAAACTCTTTGAAACAAGACTGTCTCAACTACAGTGTAAGCAAGCCAACGCGCACGCGTTTGAAGATGAGGCTATTTACATTAACACGAACTCTAAGCAAAATTTACTTGAGGCTTATTTTCAGCAAAATAGGGTGTTTTAAATTAATATTTGTAGATAGGGCATTCTTACATAATAGAACCGAGGAATTTTCACTTGAGTTAAATATTTATTCGGTCATAATTTTCACCCTAAGTAAGAATAAGGTGTTGTCGCTTCACATTTAGGTAGATAATTACTCAGTCTTTCATATGGTACCCTTATACCAATTTCGAACAAAATATAAGTTGAGGCGTCATTCGTTAACACGGCAGAGTTACGCTCTATAGATGTAAAATATTTTCAGTGCTCCGGTGTTGCCGCTTCTATCGAAAAGTAGCAACAATTTTGATAATTTAAATGGAAAACCCTTTAAATTATTGCATTTTTCGCTTTGCTATTGCTTCAAGATTATTTTCATATGTTACTTCCCTATACCACTGGTTTTATAATTAATTTCCTTATTTTTTGTGCGAAACATAGCTTCAATTAACGCTGCAGTATTTGGTCACGTAGAAAGCTGAAATTTTGGATATAGTTTGTCAATGTCCTGTATACCAGTTATGACTAGTGAAATTCGTTCTTCATTGTGCAGGGTCGTTGAAAATTTGTGATTTCACCAATATATAAAAGTACTGAAAAGTGCATTTTTTCAAATAGAACACCCTGTATAATATGAGATATCCTGAACGACCATTGAATTTCCTTTCAAATGATGTACCATATTCCTTTACCTAAAGAGTCATGTTTCCGAAATGGAAGCAAGTTTTTTATAAAAATTGTATTATTTTGCCATATTTTGTATTGGGTAGATATGAAATGTCATGGAACATGCCATTACAAAAATTCTGAAATAACTACATTAATAATAAAACGTTTGCGCGTTCATTAATTTAAATTTGATTGGAAAATAATCAAAATGGAATACAATAATTATTCAAATGAAAATCTGAATAATTTTTGTTGAATTTGTCCCATATTATTGATATTGATATTTTGTATTTTTGTCACAACAGTCTTTTACAAATCTAATATTGCATGAACTGAGAAATTTTAATTCATATTTGAACAAAGTATGCTTGGTTCGGCTTTTAATCTCCATGATAATTTTATCTCCCATACGGGGTATCTGAAAAACGTGTGTCTGTTGAGAAATAATGATTCACCCTAAGCAGAACTCAATTTTATTTCAATCAATAAACAAATGAAGGTCATATTGATCGCTAATTCATGTTTTCGAAGTGCTGTTTATTTTGATTTAATGTGAAAATTTAGAAGAGTTTGATCTGGGGATCGCTATGGCCTAGCGTCTTAACCACCGATCTTCAAAGGTTGTAGTCAGTTCTCTGCTCAGTTCTTGTCTACAGTGGGGGGAGGCACCGTCCAACTGATACCAACAACTTCGACATACATGAAGCGGCAAATTTCCAAAAAGTTCCTAACTGTTGTTCTCATATCATTTAAATATTTTCCATATCATTTTCTGAAGGAAATTTGGAACTTCATAAGTCCATGTTGAAATCCCAAACACAGCATAATTCCGTTCGATTCTTCTGAATTTTTTTCTATTCATTTGTGGTGAGTTCATAGAATTTCCTGAGTGTTATTGAAATTATATTTTTGCATTAACAGTTAGTATAACACAAATTCGAAATATCTGCATTTCAATATGCAATTTAATCCAACATTTTCAATTCCCAGTATAACGATTGGAAATAGGTAACATTTCCCAATTGAAATAATCTGTAGTGTGCCGTGACCAGAAAAATGCAAAACAATCTGTTAGTTTGACAAACATTGAAATTAATTGAGTTTCTGTCAGAAAGAAGTGAAAAAATTATTTATCTTCCAGGTCCCCAAAAAAGCAATTGAGTTTGTAATACCCTGTATATTTATCATTCTTTGTACAACCTTTTGCATGTTCTTGCTATAATATATCACACTGACCATGAAGAATAAACAATTTCATTAAAACTTCATTTGAATAATTATTATTGTCTTCCATTTTCATTTTTTTCTAATCAAATTTACGGTAATGAACGCGAAAACGTTTTGTTATTAACTTACTAATTCTTGATTTTTTATAATGACATGTTCCATGACATTTCCTATCTACCCAATACATAATATGGTAAAATAATCCAATTTTTATAGAAAACTTGCTTTTATTTCGAAAACCTGACTCCTTAGGTATAGGAACATGATACATCATTCGGAAGGAAATTCAATTGTCTTTCAGGATATCTGATGATATACAGGGTGTTACATTTGAAAAAATGCACTTTTCACCACTATTGTATCTATCTGTGAAATCACTCTCTGTAGAATGAAGAACAAATTCATAGTCGTAACTAATACACAGTACATTATCAAACTACATCCAAAATTTCAGCTTTCCACGTATCCAAATACTGCAGTAATAAACATTTACCGTCAAATGGGGAAACATTGGCCCAGTTTTCACTTATTTTTTTCACTATTGAACATTTTATCAAAGAATTTTCAATTCCAAAAACCTGTATTATTTTTTATATAATACAGCATGGATATTACTTTAATATTTGTGCTGCAATGTGGCTGTTTGATATTAGAAGTCATTAATTTAATTTTTTTTGTAAGTGGGCCAAAGATACCCTCAAATGGGGCAACTTTGGCCAATGCATTAAAAGTAGCCCAATTATATGTGTTTTATGGCTTGGGTCAATGTTAGACTAAAAACTAATAATCAAAAATTATTTGCACGAAAAACCAGGCATGTGAAGGACCTAGTTATGTGAGAAATAATTAAAACATTAGGACGGCATAAGTTTCAAAAAAATTTATTAGCAAATAATAACGCTAGTTTAACATCGTTAAATAAAATTATCAAGCTCTATAATTGTATATTGGTTTCTCTTAGAAACCATTTTAGGCTCATCGATTTTCATAATAATCTCTTCCCAGTCGTAAAGAATTGCATCTTTCTTTTCTGGCCATCTCCAAAATTTTTTTCCCTTTTCATACAATCTACTGTCGGTCCTTCTTCAGAAATACTAATAATTTTTCCAGGATATTTGATGCCATTAAATAACAATAACACAAAGTCGCCTATCTTCATATCCTTAGGATTTACCTTTGATTCCAGATGGACAGGTTGATCCACTTCCTCAAGGTCAGAAAATGTTTCGCTCTGTTCATCCGATTCTAACTGAACTACATCAGACGAGTTATCAGAAGAGCTTGAAAAGGAAACTCGTCGTGGTTTTCTTATGTTCTTTACAGAAGGTTCTTTTGAAGGTCCAGACATGTCTAAATTTGCTTCAAGATCGCTAGCAGATATACTTTTTCCAGCCGGAACCTGTAATTTTTTTGATCGAGGTAACTTTGGCCCAGGCCAATGTTGCCCCGTGTTTTGGGCCAAAGTTGCCTTGAAACAATAATCATTCACCAAACAAAAAACCAACAGTAAATAACGTTTAAAAACATTTTGAACACCTTAAACAATAATATAATATTTAATAAAATTACTTACCAAGCTCCTAAACCTTTCTGACTTTCAAATTCCAATAAAAGTTGTCACGTGTAAACAAACGCTAAACTGCACAGGTGTCGGTTTGAAGGTCACTACCCAAATGGCGAGTACCCTAACAGTCGCAAACTAGGTTGCCTTCTAGTAGTACTATTGTCACCTATCGGCCGGAGACTCATTTGCAACATAAGGTTTGTTTTGGTGTTAACTATTTTAGAAGCAATATTTTACCAGTAAGTGGGCCAAAGTTGTCCATAAAGGGTCAATGTTTCCCCATTTGACGGTAATTGTAAATGTTTCGCACAAAAAATATCTCGAAAACCACTCGAGATAGGTATAGTATTACATGAAAATAATCTAAGATCAATGCAAAGCGAAAAATGCAATAATATATAGGGTATTCCATTTTAAATATCAGAGTTGTTGCTACTTTTCGATAGTAGCGGCAACGCAGCAGCGCTGAAAATATTTTAGATCGATAGATTTTCCAAGAAACCAAATTTCCAAGATACCTAATCCTACGTCCTTTTTCCAGAAACGTCTGATAGGCCGTCAAGTTTGGGACACCCTGTATATACAGGGTGTTAATTAAGTACGTTGACAAACTTCGGGAGGTGATTCTTTGAAGGTTTTCAGGACGAAATGTTCATATAAACATATGTCCCAAACGGCTTGGTTTTCGAGATACAGGGTGATAAAAATAAATTTTTTTCAAAATTTTTTAGAGTTAACTTCAACATTTTCTACAATAATCAGTTCAAATTAGGCAAGTACAATCCATTCAATAGTACGCACGATACAAAATAATGCATTTCTCAAATAATTCACAGGGTCCTCCTTTTTTCAGAGTCAAGCTTTGTTCAACCCTTCAGAATTTTTTTTTCCGCCGCCACTGACATATTATGAGAAAATAATAATGAATGTTGTTTCATTTAACATCTTTTTGCTCTCTTGATGTTTTTCATTTACTTGTACGGTTCAGGAGTTACAATGAAAATATTAACGCAAACATTTTCCAGTAACGCATAACATAAAGAAATTTGAGAAGCAAATAGTCTAACAAACTTGAAGGGTGATTCTTTGAAAGGTTTCAAAATGAAAAGTTCATATAAACATGTCCCAAGCGGCTTGGTTTTCGAAGTACAGGGTGATCAAAATACATTTTTTAGGAGTTTTTGGAGTTTACTTCGAAATTTTCGACAATAATCGATCCAAATTAGTTCAAATTGGACAAGTACAATCCATTCAATAGTGCGCATGATATAAAATAATTCATTTCTCGAAGTGTCATTGCCACTCTCCAAAGATTAGCGCGTGACGCAATACGTCATTTTGTTCTCATTACACAAATAGCTATTTTCTGCTCGTGTAGAGAAAATGTAATGTTATGGAGCTCCCATACATTTTTTACCATAACTCAGGTTGAATATGTATTGCACAAAGTTAATTATGGCAAAATAATTTTGGACATTTTCAATAGTGAATAACTTTATTATCAAATACTAGAGCAAAGTAACATAAATTCCCTAGGAATAAAATTAAGTTCAGAAAAGGACCATTATTGAAATTGATATGTCAGAGCAGCTGCTGGAAATGGCCTAACCATAACCATAGACTGGCGGACACGCTCAAAAATACCAGGAGTGTTTCTTATAATTCCACATGACTCCTGTATGCGATTCCTCAGGTCTTCTTCACTTTGAACTGGAGTTCGGTACACTAATGATTTAAGGTGCCCCCAGAGGAAAAAATCAAGTGGATTCATATCGGGTGACCTTGGTTGCCAAAGTTGTGGCCCACCACGCCCAATCCAGCGATCAGAATAATTCTCATCTAAATATTCGCGTGCAACCAATCTGAAGTGTACTGGAGCACCATCATGCATAAACCAAATTCCAATTCTTTCCCTCAGTGGGATCTCTTCTAGGAGTCCAGGTGAGATGAATTCAAGAAAATGTCGATAATGGTCACCATTGAGTCTATGAGGCAGAAAATGTGGCCCGATAAGGAAATTCCCTACAATTCCAACCCAAACATTCACAGAAAACGTCTCTTGAAAATGGTTTTCAATCACGGCGTGTGGGTTTTCATCAGCCCACATATGATTGTTGTGAAAATTAATAATGGCTTTACGGGAAAAGCATGCCTCATCGGTGAATAACACTTGAGATAAATAAAAACCATGGATTTTCCAACAATTTATTTCGAATCCAAGTGCAAAAAGTTAATCTCTTTTGAAAATCCCTTGGCAGAAGAGCTTGAACACGCTGTATGTGATAGGGATAAAGTTGTTGCTCTTTTAAAATTTGCCATACCAATACATGGGTTACGTTAAACTGTGCCGCAATTTGTCTTGTACTGGTGTCTGGATGCTGCTCAATTTCGTTAAGTACAGCTTCTTCTATCTGAACTGTTCTAACTCTCCTGGGTCTTCCTATGAGAACAGCAGACCTCTTGAAAGTACCCGTTTCACGAAGACGGGAGTGAATATTGATGAACATTTGTGTGCTGGGAATATGACGTTGTGGAAATCTTTCTAGACACATTCGTCTGGCGGCACGAGCGTTACCATCAGCCATTCCATACATTAAGTGCATGTCTGCCATTTCTGAATTTGTATATTCAACCATTTTATCCAAAGGAATATTGAATGAATCTGCTTTATAGCTTGCACTAATGAAGAATTAACAATGAGACAGTTTCTCAACTTTCGATAACTGTCAAGTTGTTGATATTTAAATAAATGAATTAATATCAAAGCCCACTTTGCTATTTTTATGAATTCAAATTGATTACAAAATTTCTGCGTTACTGCAGAAGAAAAAACAAACCGAAATTTCTGATAAAATAATGTACTCCGTACGGAAACAAAAATTTGTTTGATTTAGTTTTTCGGAGTTATGACCAGAGATTCATAAATGAAAATCAAATGTGTAATGATCTGCGACTATTAGATAAACCGTATTAATCTTCCATTACAGGATTACCTTTCGGAAGTTTTTTATGTTGAAAAGGAAACGTTCAATTGAAAACTAAAAAATATATTTTTTTAAAATAACAAAAAATTTGTATGAGTTCTCTATCAAGACTGATGGGTAAAAACATTTTTAATCAAATATCTCAATGAAAATGCACATTTTTACCATCAGAATCTTCAGGTTGAAAGTTAAGGTTTTCCCAATATCTGTCAGATCTAGTTTAATATCCAGCGTACCGCAGTGACGGGGAGATAGTAGTTTTCTGTTAGATATCACAAAAAGAAATCACATCTTTACAATAACAAGCTTTTATTTAGCTTCACTTGTAACTAACTGACAAACAATTTAATAAAAGTTGAATTTGACCCACTTCTAATACTCCGATTAATTTGAAATTTGGCAGGTTTCCGTAATTCCGGTGACAATGCATTAAAAAAATGTTTGTTAAAAAACAAAATGGCGGCTCCAATATGGCGGACGAGTTTTGTGATTATGATCCGATTCTGTTCAAAATTGGTATGTGATGGTTTTTGGGTTGGAGATTTTCAGTTTCACATAAAAAATAAACTAAAATGTTAAAAATGAAAATTATAAAAAGAAAACATTTTAAAGTTTTTATACAATACACTGAAAAGGAAAAAATAATTCATTTCATTGTTTGATCTAGGTAATCTTGTATAGAAAGATTTTGATACTCACAGAATAACCTACAAAAAATGAAACAAATAATTTTTTCATTTTTAGTGCATTTGTATAAAAGCTTGTCTTTATATTTTTTATTGTATAATTTTTATTCATCGTAGATTTTTCTAATTCTGAAAAAATATTTCCATCAATTTACAATAATTGAAAATGTTTAATTTTCAAATTTTCTAATGTTATGCCACACTGGAAAATGTTTAAATTAATATTTTCATTATAGCCCCTGAATCGTACAAGTAAATGAAAAAATGCAAGATATCAAAAAGATGTTAAATGAAACAACATTGATTATTCCTTTCTCATAATATGTCAGTGGCGGCGGAAAAAAAAATTCTGAAGGGTTGAACAAAGCTTGACTCTGAAAAAAGGAGGACCCTGTGAATTATTTAAGAAATGCATTATTTTGTATCGTGCGCCCTATTGAATGGATTGTACTTGCCTAATTTGAACTGATTATTGTCGAAAATGTCGAAGTTAACTCTAAAAAATCTTGAAAAAAATGTATTTTTATCGCCCTGTATCTCGAAAACCAAGCCGTTTGGCACATAATATGTTTATATGAACTTTTCGTCCTGAAAACCTTCAAAGAATCACCTCCCGAAGTTTGTCAACGTACTTAATTAACACCCTGTATAATGCATGAAGATCATGAATAACTAGCAGAACAATTTCTTCACAGTTTTCGAAATCACGTTTTTTGATAAGTAACAACATGCTTGAGAAAGTTTTGTGATAAAATTATGAGTCATGTATCAATGTTTGAAGGATATTTGAACAGATTTTAGTCACAGGACAGTGACATAACACAAGTGATGATAATTATCCCTGAGAACTATCCTTGCGTTTCAGAAATATATGAATCCAGTGATATATGGGTGAAATAAATGGAGGGTGTTACTGGAAAAGGAGCCAACAGCCATTTTTTATATTCGAGAAAAACGCACTTGAAGTTCAGACTATAATCATAAATCGCTTGAACATAATTCGAATTATATTTTGATATATTCTGAATAGTTGTAGTTGAAGTTAAATGAACACTCAAGCATGTCGCTTGGATCTTTTCCAACAAGTGTCACGAAACCTGTTTTACCGGTTTGTCGGTTGGTTCGATAGTTCAGAGAGGGAGCTACAGTGTATATATCGGCTGGATCTTTTACCAGTAACTAAATATAGTTGTTAGAAGGCGCTTGATACTTTTAACGCAAATTTTGGGTTTTGGCGCTTGGTTCCTTTTCCAGTATCGACCTCCAAATATTGAACTCAAAATCACCTATGACAATATTGGATAATGTTGACAAATGAAATTTTGAATTGATGTAGCCGATACTTGATGAACATAAAGCAGCAGCTTACAATAGTATGATACATAGATTAGTTAGTATTCCTCTCAGTACATCATATTTTAATAAAGAATTAGATATTATCAAACAAATTGCAGTAAATAATGGTTACAAATCGTCTCTGATTGATAACCTTCTGTCTAAAAAGCAATATAAGAAAGCAATTCAAGAAGTTTATCCTCGTTTAAAAGACCACTAAAAGTTTAAAACAATGACTTATATCGGTGAACCTAGCACTAAAATAGGTAATTTCTTGAAAAAGCAATGTTTCAATATTGTTTTAAGACAGATCACACTTTAGGCAGACATATTAAAAATAACAAGGATAAAGTAGAAAAACAAGATAAGTGTGGAGTCTATAAATCAAATTGTGGTAGTTGCCCCAAGTTTTATCTTGGTCAAACTGGTAGAACCTATAAAAAACGCCTAACCGAACACAGAAATAGCTTTGTAAACGGAAAAACAAACTCTACTTATGCTAACCACTTATTGACCGAAAACCATACTTTCGACCATGATTTCGAAGTCCTTCATGTAGAGAACAAAGGTATGAAGCTCAATCTTTTGGAAAGTATGTAGATCAATAAGTGGAAAAATTCTGAGAACCTCCTCAATGACCAACTTGAATTAAATAACTCACCATTACTTAATTTGTTTTTCTGGAAAGGTTAGATGGAATGTAATTAGTAATGCAATGTTCTCATTGAAAATTTATTAGGAGACAGGTATACAACCGCACCCTAATTAATTTACGATGTATATTTAAGGTAACATAGCAAACATGTAAATTATTATATCTTCTCTGCTTGAAGAAGCTGTTGTACAGCGAAACAATTGTCGCGGGTTTTGTAAACCTTTTTATAGTGAAAATCTTTTAAACGTAGTTTTATTATGAAGACAAATGAAATGCTTTCTTGCCTTTCCTTCCATAAAAGCTATATTGCTTGGCAAGATAGATATAGATAGTTCGTTGATCTGAAAATGAAGGTTGAAAATTAAAACATTCCTCTACTGGAGACTATTTCACAACTTACAGCTGCAGATAACTCATTTTCGTTCTTCATTATTAAATCAAACTTCTCACTTCATCAAATATGTGGATATTTGAGGAATACGGAATCATTTTCTCCTTTTTCCTTACCAGTTGAAACAGAGTTTTTCATGATTTCTTTCGTACTCTGAATTTCACTCAGTACTTCAGCAACTAAACTTCGTAGCATATGGTTCTAAGACATGAGAGACTTATCTGAAAAAGGAAAATACCTGATGCTGGTATGGGAAACATATGGTTTTATTTTTTCAAGCATCCAGAAATGCCTTATTAAATTTGATATGTGGACCATTTCATTAATAATTTACCTTGAGTACCTGGTATGCAACAATGGGGGCACCTATGATTGCATCCTCCTATAGTTGATGATGTACCTGTACTGCCTGTTATGAGATGTGTCAAGTTTCATCTAGTAATTTCAAATATATTTACTTCTGGAAGTTCCAAGGAATGATGGTGAATTTTCATTTCGGGGCTCATGGATAATATACAGACTGTCTAGATCAAAAATCGTATATTGTTATAAATACAAAAAAGGTCACTTTTAATCTGAATAAAATATGTTATTTTTTCTCCAGTCTGTGAATGAATTGAAAAAGTAGTGACAGAATTGAAAATAGTTCTTATCCAAGGATTCAAAGTATATTGTATCAAAAACGAACTTTTTCTTCAGATATAAAATCGCCAGCTTTAGCTATGAAAAATTGCATTGAAATATAATTTTTTGAATCTACTGGAGTAAAATCATTTATACTCAAGATGTAATGAACATCATTCCGTTTCAATTCAGATTTTAAATATGTTAATCACCATTGATATTTCAAATAGCACGTCGAGTGGACCTTTTCATTTTCTTTTCAACGTTCCATTCTTTTTCAAATTACTCTGATAAGACATCAAGATGTGATTATTTCATTTTTTTTAAATGTTTATACATTTTATACAGTTGGACAGTTTAGTTTGATACTCCTTCAACACATTGTCAAATGATTTTCAGGTGGAACAATCAGTTTTGCATGTCTTTGAAACCACCCTGTTAAAATGACTACAGAACCATTTGAAATAATTCAAAAAACAAGACAGCATAAATTTTCCTTGCTATATGGAATTTCGAAGTTTCTTTGGTGATTTACGATTAAATCATATGTAAGATAGAATTAGATTTGATATCATTCAATTCACACGGCAGACATAACTGTATATTTACCTCTATTTCTCCCAACTAATATACCAGGTGTCTGTGTTTTATCAACTGGAGTCCTACTAGTTGAAGGAATGCTTCCTAGTTCTATTATGTTATTGCTTTTTGCATGATCTGAAACTAATGTATTAAAAACCACTAATTCATGATAACCTTGTTTATGTCTTACCAACTATTTTGGAGATGGTTCTTTGAATTTTTGGGGGAATTGACAAGAAAGATTTATCATCTGATGGTGAATCTGAGGAAGCTGGTGGAAACGTATGTTTCCTTGACCTTATTCTTCGAGCTTCTAATCCTTCAGACGCTGAATTTGAATTCAAATCACTAGTGTTCTCTGCCTTTCTTGATTTATGCTTGGCACTCATATAATCATATGAAATTTGCATTTTTCTAATGGATACCTCCATAAAAATTGGAAAACCTCAATAATGTAGTAGATTTATACTCTAATTAACTGAATAAAATAATTTATTTTACGAAATACAATGATACAATACTCTAACAATCACTCTACTATTTATATTCGACTTTCACTTCACTGACTGCCCGTCTGTCTGCTGCGTCGTTCTTTTTATATCGAACGCTCACTTCTCCGAAAGCTTATGAAATTTCTCGTGAAGCCTCGAATCTTCCAAATTCTTCTCGGTGCATAGCGCAACAACAGTTACCCGCGGCCGAGTGCCGGCTACGTAAGAGTTCAGGTCCGGCATCGCCCGCAGCTTCGCCACATTGCCCCCTTCTTAGAGATATTTCGTCCCGAAATGTCTTCCTTGGAGTGTGTCGATATTTGCAGAATTCCCCATATATGCATCGTGAAGTTCGATGGAAATAACACTCCACAGTCTTCATGTTAGGTCGTGGAATAGGATTACAGCAAACCAAAATCTGGATGCCGCTGGATCGGAATATCGTCTCCAACATACTTCTTATAACTCTCCAATCCAGCCCATCAATACCACAGGATAATTTTGGGATTGCCAAGTCCACCAGATTCTGGTCCACCATCGTATCCCTCAGTTGGGTGAGGCTCCTCCAGACATCTTCATAGGACGGTTTATCTTGGGAATGCTTCTTGGTCACCAGGTAGTAAATGTTCCTCTGGCCCTTCTTCAGCTGTAGCACACCTCCAATTTCTGGGTTCTGTTTTCGTAGTGCTTGGAGTTGGCCAAATTTCTTAGAGAACACTACAGCGATGCCCCTGGACATTCGAAGATCTTCTGCGACGCAGTGTGCTAGGGCGTAATCCACTGGCACTTTGAAAAGGTCCCGTGGCTCCTCTCGAGTTACCCCGTGTGACACTTTCTGTCCATTTGAGAATAAGGACATGAATTTCTGGAAAGTCATCGCATCCTCTGGTGGTCTGAGGGTGCGGACTTGGTCATGGTTCCCAGCGTAAGGTGCCAACCTGTTGAAATGCACGACCCTGGGTTTACCTCTGGGTGGCTTGTGGATTCGGTAAAGCAGGTCATTTATCCTCTTGACGATTTTGTACGGACCTTCCCATGAATTCCGTAATTTCGGTGACAGGCCCCGGCGACGCATCGGGTTGTACAGCCAAACTAGGTCACCAACATGAAATCCTCCAGCATCGGCCTTGATGTCATAAGTCGCTTCCATTCGGTCGCTGGCACTCTGGATGTTCAAACGGACTCGTTCGTGGATGTCCTCCATTCGCTACCGGAGTTTGCTGACGTAGTCCTCTCCCGCGGTATCCTGTTCTGGTGGCATCCCAAACTTTAGGTCACAGGGAAGTCGCAGCTCTCGGCCCATTATGATACTAGCAGGGGTTTGGCCGGTCGACTCATGTACTGCGGAACGGTAGGCCATCAGGAACAAATGGAGATACTGGTCCCAGTCTCTTTGATGGTCAGAGACTACCTTGGACAAGTGGCGATTGATAGTCCTGTTCATCCGCTCAACCATTCCATCGGACTGTGGATGTAGAGCTGTGGTTCTTGTCCTTCAGATGTTCAGAATTTGACACATTTCTTGGAACAGGTTGGATTCAAAATTTCTGCCTTGGTCTGAGTGCAGCTCCAAGGGGACACCGAATCGACACATCCATTCTTTCACCAAGACATCCGCGACGGTGATGGCTTCCTGGTTGGGCAGGGCATAGGCTTCAGCCCACTTGCTGAAATAGTCCATTGCCACAAGGATGTATTTATTTCCGTGATCTGATACGGGGAATGGGCCGGCGATGTCAATGGCGATTCTCTCGAATGGACTTCCTACGTTATACTGACGCATCGGGGCCTTGGGTCGTGTCCGAGGTCCATTGCTGGCAGCACAAACAGCACATTTTCTGCACCAGTCATCAACTTGACAATTGACCCAGTAGAACCGTTGTCTTACTTTCTGCAGGGTCTTCGTCACACCCATTAATCTCCATTAATCTCTCGAATGTGGCTGGAGCATTACAAAGCCCGAATGGCATAACGGTGAAATGCCACAGTCCTGAGCCGATGGTGAAGGCTGTCTTTTCTCTATCTTCTGGAGCCAGTTCTACCTGCCAGTATCCACTCTTCAGATCGAGGGTCGAGAAAATCGTGGAGCCGGCCAACGTGTCTAGGGTGTCGTCTATTCTCTGAAGAGGGTTACTGTCTTTCTTCGTCACGTTGTTCAGTTGACGATAGTCTACGCAAAAGCGCGTTGATCCATCTTTCTTCTTCACCAGCACGACTGGAGAGGACCATGGACTGTCGGATGGTTCAATAACTCCATCTCTCCCCATATCACTGACTATTTTGTCAGCCTCTTCCTTCTTGGCAAGAGGAAGTCTTCTAGCTGATTGTCGGATTGGTCGGGCATCCCCAGTATCAATTTTATGTTGAACTACATTCGTTCGACCCCCTTTTCCTTGTCCGGTATCGAAGATGTCTTGGTACTTCTTGACTAATTCTCTCAATCTGGGCTGTTGGGCTGGTTTAATGCCCTTGGAAGAGAGGGTAACCAATTTTTCCAGTTCCGCTGTCAGGTTGTTCTCTTGACTAACAGTACCGTGTACACTCCTGATCACAGAGGAAATTGACGAGCAGTGCCACAAAACAGTTCCTTTCTTCAAAGTCACTGGATAATAATTGACATTCATTACCCTTACTGGCACAATTTTATCAGCACGCAACAAAGTCTTGCCTAGTGCAATCCCTCGTCCAATTTTCTCATCATGAAGCTTGGGCTCGAACATAACCACGCTTCCGTTGCTCGCACCTCCATCCAAGCGAGCCTCCAGTATGGTCTCAGCCCTCTCGGGTACACTTACATCTTCAGCCAGCAGAACACGAATCATCTCCTCATTTCTTCCATGTAGCACCAGCTCTTCTCCGTTCACACGTAGGACGCCATCTTTGAAGTTCAATTCAAACCCTCTGGAATTCATGATGTACATTCCAATTATTGCATCGTCCTCAATGTCCGCTACTAATGCCCGATGTTTCACTTTCGTGCTGCCTAGAATCAGTTCAATCGGTAGCTCACCATGTACAGTGGCCGGCTCTCCTGTTGCTGTGCGTAGCTTCCAGGATGATGGTTCCATTCTCTCCAGTGTTTTAATAAAAGCAGGTCCAAGGATTGTCCTAGTAGCACCAGTATCCAGCAGCATTGCGCAAGGCTTGTTGTTGATGAAACCGTCTACGAAGGCTCCTTTGTTCTGTCGTTGGAGGACAGCGACATATGCGTTGTTCACCGGGGCTTCCTGAGTATAGGCCGACGATTGCCCCTTCTCAACAACCTTCGTTGGTCGCGACCTCTTGAGGGTTGGACATTGACTACGCACGTGTCCAAGTTTCCTACAGTTCCGGCATCTCACTAGTCTTCTCTCAGGCAACATTTCCTTCACGACCTTTCTTATGGCAGCTTCCAGGTTATCAGGTTCCTGTGGGTCTTCCTCAATAAATCGGACTTTACTTTGGCTTCTGCAGGATTGCTTCGCCGCCTCAAATTCCAAAGCGCGTGCCAGTGCATCCACGAGATGTGTTGGACGAGCTAGTGTCAATGCTTGTCTGGTTTCCTGGTCACGAAGTCCATCTAAGAAGGCCTGAACTGCTAGTCGCTCCATTACCTTTTCCGGTGTAGCTGGGTATGCAAGGCGAACCAAGCGTGCAATGTCGGCTTCATATTCCTGTAGGGATTCGCTTGATTTCTGGCAGCGGTTTTTCAGCCGTGAGTGGTATACATGTTCTAGATGGGTCTGTCCATACCGTAATTCCAGATGTTTGATCAGCTGCTCGTAGTCCTCTTGTTCTTGGGCTGTGAGGGTTTGTAAGATATTTGTGGCTTCTCCACGCAACGCCAGTGTTAATGCTACAGCTCTTTCTCCTGCATTCCATCCATTCGCCTTTGCTGCAGCTTCAAATTGTCGGCGGTAATTTGCCCATGGTGTTTTCCCATCAAACTGAGGTGGTTTCATAGAGAGTTTTCCTGTTTCCGGACTGATTTTTACATCTTTCAAACCCTTTTGAACATCATCTAAGTTCAAACTCAGTTCCAGCATTGAATTTTCATTGACAGATTCTGTGGTGTGGGTAGTGTCATTCTGGTTTTCCAACTTACTGATTTTCTCCTTCAATTTGTTGATTTCTTCCTCGATTCCGCCTCTGATTTCATCGCTGATTGTTTCCTTCAATTTTCCCATCTCTTCCTCGACAGTCCCTATTCTTTCTTCTAACCGGTTCGCCACGCCACAAAGTTCTTCTTTCATGTTCTTCGAATTTTCTAGAAGCTCTTCCCTCAAACCTTTCGAATTTTCTAGAATCTCTTCTCTCAAATTCCTCGAACTTTCTAGAAATTCTTCTTTCAGACCATTCGAATTTTCTAGAAGTTTTGCTTGAAGTTCTTCCTTCAGAGTATTCGAATTTTCAAGCAGCTTTTCTTCCAGATTTTTCGAGTTTTCTTGCAGCTTTTCTTCCAGATTTTTGGAATTTTGTACAAGTATATCTTGAAGTTTTTCTTGCAGACTTTTCGAATTTTCTTGAAGTTCTTCTTTCAAAGTACTCATTATGGAAGTCATATCCATTCCAGAAACTTCGAATAGAAATGTTTCTGGGTCCTCGCTCTCCTGAACTAATCCCTCGGCAAGTCTTGTTCGAAGCACGGCCTTTTTACCACTTGTGTCAAGTTCCCTCTCCTCCAGTTCTTGCTTCAATTCCGCAACCTTCAATTCAACCAGGCGAACTTTACTCGAACACATTTTGTCTTAGTCTATGTCTATTTCACGGGTCACCAGTCTATTATTATTATTATTGTCTATTTCACACAGTCTATTTCCCGGAAACCAGTCTATTATTATTATTATTGTCTATTTCACACGCGAGAAGTGTCACTTCACGAAAAATGTTTATCAGTCACTGTCTATTTTCGCGAAAACAATTGTCCGAAATACACAAGCTGTCTACTTACACGAACACTGTATTTTATCTCTAACAATCGCACTTCTGATCACCACTGTAGTAGATTTATAATCTAATTAACTGACTAAAATAATTTATTTTACGAAATACAATGATACAATACTCTAACAATCACTCTACTATTTATATTCGACTTTCACTTCACTGACTGCCCGTCTGTCTGCTGCGTCGTTCTTTTTATATCGAACGCTCACTTCTCCGAAAGCTTATGAAATTTCTCGTGAAGCCTCGAATCTTCCAAATTCTTCTCGGTGCATAGCGCAACAACAGTTACCCGCGGCCGAGTGCCGGCTACGTAAGAGTTCAGGTCCGGCATCGCCCGCAGCTTCGCCGCAATAACAACAAAAATTATTATTTATTTTCCTTTTGCTTTCTACAGCCAATATTGATTTTCAGAGAGAGAAAGGAGAGGGAAAGAGAGAAAATATTAATATTGTATATTGAAAAAACAGAACTCTTATCATCGGTTTAGAATAATACATTTCCAAAGTTTATAATAATTATGAACTCGTAGAAAAAAGCATGACAGGCTCACAAAAGGCTTTTAAAAAGTACTCTATATGAGTTTCGTCAAAAATTTTGTCGAGATTTTCATGAAATTTTTAAAGATTAAGTTTCTAAACAAACATAATGTTCTGGTTTATAAATTTTGACCAAATAGATTTCTCTCAATGACAGAAAATCGGAAAAGCGTTTGGTGAATCACCTAGAATCAAAACATCAGATTATAAACAAACTCATTTAGAAAATTCAGTGATCAATAAGTATGCAAAAAAAGAAAAACAACAAATTTGTTTTCATATGATAATCTGACACACTTTTTTGATATTTCTTCTACACTGAAAATCTCAAGGGGGCCCAGAGAATTCACTCAAAATATATTTGAATCTGATGATTTGCATGAATTAACCCTTTCAGTCACGAACCTAGAAGAAATCATCCGAAAAATATAAAATATGGTAGGTGTACTCAGGACTCAGGAGAGGTGAGTGTACACGACTCATGACAAAAAAATACTATACGACACTCTTTTTTTTTATTAAATGTACCTCATCAGGTACTTGCTGTGTTCAGGGATATGCCATGGAACATTTTTATAATGGATTTATTCAGGAAAAATACAGGTTACATAAATAACATATTCACATCAAAAATTAAAATATAATTCTTTGCAAAATGTTTGAATAAGTTATCTTTAGGAAAACTTCAATAAAACATATTACACCTTGATATTATGGAAGTCAGCAAATCAATTCCTGCCATTCATGATATATAAATGGACTTGACACTTTTTACAAAAAATATGACTTCTACCTTTGCATCCTTCCATCTTGCATCTAGAGTTTTCTTTTTTTTTCGTTGTAAATGGGTATATGATTGTAGCCATCTTTTTCTGCATAAAGTCTTTTCTCGGGATGTTTCCTCTTCAAGGAACTTGTAGGTGGTGGTTCTGCTGAAGGTCGCCCCCTGCGAGGAGGATTTTTGTGAAGAATCAAGTATTCTGCCACGGACTGTCTGAAACCAAGGAGATCCAATATATCTTTTTTGGCATAAGGGCTACAGCTCTAGTTTTGTATTCCAGCCATGAATTCACCAGTGTTAAATCGATAGCATGGGTAATCATTCTTACAGTCTATTTTCTTGACCTTATGTGTGCAAAAAGTCAACTTTGTCCACCCCTCCCATGTTAGTATTATAGTGCCGTATTGCTTCAGGTCTTGGTACTTCTATATACTGTTTCGTTGCTTTATTCCATCTTGTGCAGTTATCACTATTCCATCCTTACTAACAGAAACAGCACTTGTTCCTCGCCCTTGTTGTTTCATGATTTTATCACTGGGTGGCAATGGATGAAAAAAAACGATTTACTCTTATAATTCCTATAGGAAATATTGATCTGGATTGTAGATACTGGAAAAGGTGGTAGGTACTGAAATAATTATCAAAGTACAAGTCATGCCCCTTTTCATTAATTCTTTCAGAAAGATGCATTACAATGCCTGCTGATGAACCAAAATTGGCATACACAGGAGTCAACTCTGTAGCGGATCCTTGATAAACTATAAAATCATATACGAGACCACTTTAGCCTGCTAAAACATAAATTTTTATTCCCCATTTCTTTGGTTTATTCTTGACATACTGTTTTATATTTATATCACCTATGAAGGGTACTATTTGCTCATCTACACACAAATTTCTTTCTAGAGACAGTTCTAGACGTCTCTTCCTGAGAACATCAAATATGGAACGTACCTTCCACCTTCTGTATTATTTTCTGGTCCGTTGTGTATATTCACAAGATGAACTGTTTGCCTAAGTTTTGAAAATCTGTTGCAGGGCATGTTGTCTTTTACGAATGGAATTCCAATATGTGAGGACCAATACATTCTAATTAGAGGATATTGTGTATTGCCCATTATTATGTGTATCCCTATAATCTTTTTCATTTCACCAATTTTTGTGGGAGAGAATCTCACAACATTTTTGAGAATAGCATATCGATTTGTCATCTCTACCATTTCTGAAAAAATATGTTCAGGTATACACTTTTTGAAAAACTCTATAGGTGCTTGTAAATCATCGGTTGGCTTTGGAACTGGATTACACCATGGTACTTTTCTGCTCTTTTACTGTAAATCTTTCATCCATGTTATTTGTCTCTTATCAGTCAAATCGTGATTTGTAATAAACCGTTGAATAACATCTGCTTGAGTTATCACATCTGCCTCATCTTCTACAACTTCGCCTTGGTTATTGTTTAGATTTTCATCAGGATCGTCATCTTCTTCAGAGTCCTCCTCATCTGAAAGAGCGCTTTCATTTAGGAATTGGACTATTTCATCATGTATTTCCACTCGAGTATCATCCTCCCATCCACCTTCCTCTTCCTCAAGATCCAGAGGAATATCGGAATCACCATCATTCTCAAGATATTGGAGGAGTTCTTCATCTGTGAGTGGTTCTCTATAACGTCCAGCCATAATCTGGAACAAATACTTTATACAAATTATAGTTTTCTGAAGAATGTATGTTTCCTTTTTTGTTTTGACAAGATCATCCGTGAACGCAGTTTGTACCTGATGAGGTACGCCATGTTGAGACACCCAGAATACTGATTTCCTATTACCCAAACTTCAGAAGCACTAAATATTATGATAGAGTACTTTTACTTACCAGTCAAGCATAAATTTTGTTTTTATCACAAATAGAATAGGCTTATATCACTCTCGCACAATAACCTTAACCTGTCTGACGTGTCACCTAACGACACTGATTTGAAAACAACTGCTGAATGTCAAATTTTAACGGAAGCGCGCGAACAATGCATGCATGTGCAAAGGAGGCATAGCTTATGCGATGCAAATATTCTCTCGTGGGTGTGAGTCAGCTGCTCCAGTTAATTTGAAAGTTTGAAACGAATGTACCTCCTGAGGTACAGGGTGACTGAAAGGGTTAACATAAAAATCAGAAGTTTCTAAATATTAACATGCAATGGCACTATATATTACATTTTTTATAAGAACAATATCACAATTTTTTAAAAAACAACTATTATCGGGTTTCTAAACCCTTATTATGAAGTGCTTGAAATCGTTTTTTTTTTTAAATTGCTTAAAATGCCTGGCATTGATGTTTACTGTTGGTCCATGGAAATGTTCATTTTCAAATATTTGAAAAATGTTTTCTCTTACTGAACTACTATTCGATGTAAAAATATAATTTTTTGAGATAGATATGATCAATTTCACCTTTTCTTCGAATTATTTGAGAGAGGTTCATCACTCTTTCGCATAAATTTCAAAACTGACTGTAAGAAATTCTCAAATGGTAACGCACTAAAATTGTCCAGCGGACCATGATTTTTGCTATCTGGGTATATCATCTGGTAGAGCTGATTTAGATGGTCTTCCGTATAATGGGTTGGATTCGGCACCATTCGAGGTTTCGTCAGTATTGCTTGATTGTGCACTACATTCTAGTAGACTTATTACGAGTTGAGAACGAAACTCCAGTTGTGATATTCTGAATTTATTCGCAATTCTATAAATTTTCCTACTATTCACACCCATAATGTCGATCGTATTAGTGAACAGTGGCCACCACCACTTTTTTCCTCTTATCCCATTCCGATAGTTGGCAATGCCATTATCGTGGAGGTCCACTCCTCCCATATATTTATTATACTGGTGTTTAACATTTGGCTGGGGAATTATATATTTATGTTCTTTTCGATTGTAGCGTTTACCTTGAACAAGGGATAGAACTTCACACGTATTAGTCATCACAGTTACTACAGAATTGTCATTCCATCGCACAACTAGAACTCCAAGGATGAGATATAAAGCACAAGTGTAAAAACCTCCTTCCTTTTTATCCATTTTTTTACCATCTACAACGGGGCATTTAGCAGTGCGGTTTTCCCTCACTGTTCCTGTTGCAAAAAATCCTCTTTCATTATACCTATCTGAAAACATTTTATTTACATGCTTATTTAGCATACTGAAAAATATTTTTTTCCGTGCGCTGGTGTCATTATAGCTGCCTATTTACATGTCAAAATTAAATAATATGTTGTTGATAGTTCTCTAGAAATCGCATATTTTTTCAATATTTCCTTACCAACAGGGTAAATAACGCTTGTTTTGTGGCAATTTTTTGATATTTTGTACCATAAATATTTCAATTAATAATACATGTTTTTGTTTCTTCACCATTGAAAATTAATGTTTCTCAACAATCTGTGGTTTTCAGGTAGATATAATGAAAAATATCGTTCATTACTCGTCCATAAATGCTTTTTTTCCGCGCTTGCACGACTTACCGTGTTCGGCTTCGTCTCCCACGGGAACATGTCGCGCACGCACAGAAAAAGCATATTTTCTGAACTCGTAATGAAATATACTATTTCTCTGAAGCTCACAAAAAGAGAATATAAAACAGAGAAAAAATTATCGGAAAATATTATGTTGTTCTGGATTTGCAACCACTGACAGGAGCTCCAAAACAACTCTAGTTCCTAATGCTACAGTAGGTTTTGCTTTTTCTGATTTTCCGCCATATGGAATGAACTTGAATAAGTAACCAGTATCAGAACATAGACACCATAGCTTGAAACCAAGTCTCACTGGTTTCCACGAATAAACATTTTGCAGAAATGGCGTCCGAAATACGGTACCATATCTTCATCAATAGAAAGATTGTCTGCAAATATCCCGAACTCTATATGCTTTCTGTTGATAATATCAAAAATTGGTGTCAATTTTGAAAATTTATCATCTTTGTTCAACATTGTGTTATCTGACAAATGTATGTTTTGCTTTATTGATCTGAATTTATATCGACTCATGCTTTCTCTCACAATCCCATACAGCACATGTATACCCATTGCATGTTCATTGGACGTACAAAATGGATATTATGGACGTCCATTGAACGTCCGGTTATATACAATGATATGTCCAGAAAAAATCCGAACCTCACTAGATTTGACATCCTACGGACGTAAATACAGGATGTACAATGGACATACATACTAGATGTACAATGGACGTACAGTCAGGATGTATAGATAGGATGTACATGGAAGACGTTCATTGGATGTACATTAAATACGTAAGATAGACATTCAAATGGTCTACTGAATGTCAAGAAAATGTACTCAAAGGTTCGGATTACTACATCCAATGAATGTCCTTATTCAACGCATCCAATGGATGTACAATAAACACATCCAGTGGATGTTCAAGCAACACGTCCAGTGGATGGATGTCATAGAAAACATTCAGGTATTCAGGATTTTTGAATGACAATTTTTTGAGATGAATTGCGATAACTTATGCTAGAAGTTTTCTAATTAATTCTTACCGTCTAAAATCCACACAGGATATTATATCAACTGCTACCCACTGAAAATTAATTGGTGACTTTAATGCACAAAAACAAAAATATATAACCCTGTATATTCCTGCTATACAAAGATATTGCATTAAAAATATTTGAAAATAGACCTTGCCGATTGTTTTTACATAAACAATGTAAAGAGTGTCTAATGAACAAAAATAGCACATCTTGCAATTGTAAATGAATAAATAAAATTCATAAATAAAAAACATTATGTGAAAACTAGAAACTTACATAAAACAAACAAACGCAAATAACAATAATTGAATATCAGAAAAAATATCTTGAAAAAATACTCTAATTTCCCTTCCTTTCATTGGCTCTCCGAAGCCATTTCGAAATTGCTTCTTCAACATCCTTTTGATTTCCTTTATTGGAATGTCGAACAGCTTCTGAAAATTAAATTCAATGAAATTGTGCTGCTGTCATAACAACATAATTATCATACTATAATTTAGAGATATGTACAGATAACTAATGGAATAATTAAATTAAAGTACTGTTTATCCCAAAAAAATTAAATTCTCGAAAATGAATAGAGAGAATAATTATAACTAAAAAAATGTATTTCGAGTAAATTGAACAAGGGATGATTTCAAGATTTAAAATTTCAGAGCTATTAAGAACTCCACAATGAATGAAATAAGGACCTAGTAACTTTACTCACTTATTCTCCAATTGGACATCTGAAAATACTGAAGGAGTTCTTCTGTTACCTTCCTAAGATGCTGTATTTACCAGCAAATCTATTTGTTATCAAAACCATCATTGCTCGTTTGACAAGATCATACACGGAATTTCACAAATCAATTTCGAATGTTTGCAATATATATACAGTGCGGCTTTTTATAGTCTCCCCTGTTAACTTTTGAACGATATGACGGAACATCGAACATAAAAAAAATTTAAATAGCGAGGGGTCGAATGACAAATTGTTGAAAAGAAAATTAATTTCGCTTTATAACCGCCTAAATATTTTTTAATTTTGTCAATTTTTTTTACAAGTTGTATTCGAAATATCAAGTTTAATTGAAGGCTTGAATGGTACCCTTACGTCAAAAAATCTGAACGGTTTGATGTGGAACAATGGAAAAGGAAATATTTTGAAGGGTATTATAGATACTACTTTTTGAGAACAGATACATTGCAATTACTCGACAGGTGGCGCTAAGGGCATTTCAACTCGAAAATTTCGAAAGGAATAGTGATCGAAATTGTGAAAAAACTTATATCAACGAGATTCAAAAATGTTTAGATGGTTGAAAAGATAATTGAATTACCTTTTTATCAACTTGACTCGACCCCCATGACATTTGAAATTTTCAAGTTGATGTGCTCCCCCTCGCCATCTGTCGAGCAATCACAATATCTTTGATTTCAATAAGAAAAATCAGTGATACTAATCCAAACAGATTTTGTTCCATGCTTCTACGCCAAACCGTTCAAAAGTTAACACGGGATGGGGGGGTTAAAAAAGCCGAACTGAATAGTCAATAAATTGAAAAGTTACTTTCGCAAATGTATGAATTCATAGTAATTATCGAATAGTACTCACCGTGTTTTGAAAATTCTCCTATACACTCAGATAATTTTCCACTGCTTGCGGAGAAGTCTCATCAGCGACAGGAAAAGTAAACTTTAAAAAAATTGATTCTGCTGCGAGAGGTTGTACTTTGGCTGATATCGCTGATTTGATGTCCGAAAGGTCAGTTTCCATATCTGCTTATTTGTTTATTAAAAACACATTGATTTTTTATTCGTTTGACTTCATCATCTATAAAAAAAATTAAAATGCATCTGAAACCAACGGCGGTCCTAGCCTCAAATTTTGGGGGGGTCGCCGTTATGGGCTTTAAATTTTCTGATGGAACCAACTACAAGTCCCAGATTATACCGATATCAAGTCACTTCTCAAAAACTCTGATTTATCAATATTTAATTACTTATCAGGTTTTCAATCATTTAGGTAAAAATTAATAGAAACATTAGAAAAATCAAATAGTAAATCAATTGTTCAATGCAAAAATGACAGACGACAATTACAAAACAAACTCTAATTTGGTATTTGAACCCTTTGAAAACCTTGTAATCACAGCGTCCACGTCATCATCAATGTCTCTATGAATGTTAAGGAGAGCGAGACCGACAAGGCGTTCTTCTCCCATGGATGCTCGGAGCCAACTTTTAAGTCGACGCAGAGTTGAAAAGCTCCGTTCTCCAGTGGCAACACTTACTGGCAATGTCGCGAGAATCCGAAGCAGGCAGTTGATGTCTGGATACAAGTCCTTGTCACATTATTCAATTATCTGCATCAGACAAGTGGGAACAGCTTGTTTTGGGACAGATTGTGACAGTCGCTTCCACTTAGCTACCCGCAATTGATATTCCGCAACAACAGACGAAACCGGTACTCCGAAAAGTCCACTGCAAGCATCGGCTACCTCTCGTACAACTTGTATGTCGTCATCATTGTAAGAGGTTCGTGGCAAGAGCACATTCAAATTGAAAAGTTCCATTATGTCTGGAGACAGGCGACCTTTCAAATCAAATATGACAGGGTCGAACAATGGCACATACGTCACTCTGCGGAAGTAATCCTCGGCAGAGTCAGCTGGGACATGTGCACGCTGCGTTTGACGAGATACTGAAACTTCAACTTTAATATATCTACCTATTCGTACTATTCCCTTATGGATTGGGCAGCAGCAACAAGAGTCAGTAGTATAAGTAGCAGCAACATTTCCTATAAAAAAAATTATTTCTATGATGTAACAATATTGATTAAAGTTTTACTGTACACAGTTGTTATTATATACAGGGTGTCCCAGAATAAAGGGGACAAACTCCGGCGGTGAAATCCTCACTTTATTTCAAGGCTAAAAGTTCCAATAAATATATACTCTAAAGTGAATATTAACTGAGATATAGGGTAAGTGACAAAAAAAAGATGTTTTCAAGAATAAGTCCATAATAGCTCAACTTTTCCTAATGATATTTGGTGTGTCACATGACAGCATTCAGTTCCAAATTTCAATGCAAATCACATGTTTGTAACTTCAAACAGGGGCGTACGGCAGACGGGTACCCCTAATCGCCCCTCCCCAACTTTCACGCCACTGGATTAATATCTATTTCGTCTTCTCTTTCTTAATTCTCGACATTTTCTATACAAAAAAGGGTTAGGTTTCGTTATAAAAATTGTCGACGGTTTTCAAGATATTCGAAGTTGAATAAGTGCGTGGGTATGTGATTCGGAAACTCATTGTTGATTATTTTGTTAGAAGTTGCTATGTAATTTGTTCCAAATGTCAGGAAATTTTTTTCAAAAGATCCCTCATAAATTCCAACAATTTTTGAAATATTTGAATTTGTTCTCATTGCACGGTGTGAAATCTCTTTGTTGGTTATATTGTAATAAATAGTTATACATTCCTTTCAGAAATGAGATTTTTGTTGAATTTTAAATGTTTTTCGGTACTACATTTTTATGGGTTGCTAATCCTTAGTAAGTAGGTAATGCTTTAAATTTTTTCCGCCATCTTCTGAAATTCATCGAGAAATACCACTAAGGGCACAATATATTTGAAATTTCACCATAATGCCATGATTTTCAATACAAAAAACATAGCAACGCTCAACAAAATAATCAACAGTGACTTTCCTTCCATCACATACGCCAGCACTTATTCAACTTGAAAAATCTTAAGAACCGTTGATATTTTTAATAATGAAACTATCCCTTTTTTGTAAGGGAAATGTTTGGGATTAAGAAAAAGAAGATAAAATCGACATTAATCCAGTGGCGTGAAAATTGGGGAGGGGCGATTAGGGACACTCACCTTCCGTACGCCTCTGTTCGAAGTTACAAACTCATGATTTATATTGAAATTTGGAACTGAATGGTGTCATGTGACATACCAAATTTCACCAAGAAAAGATGAGCCGTTATGGAGTTATTCTGGAAAACATACATTTTTTTGTATTTTTCAACACCCTGTAACTCGGTTATTATTCATCGTAGGGTATATGTTTATTGAAACTTATAGCTTTAAAATGAAGTGAAAATTCTACCATCGGAGTTTGTCCCCTTTATTCTGGAACACCCTGTATTTATATACTTAAATATTTTATCTTTCATTAGGCCTGAATATAGCATATGGGATCATACAACTTATACTTCCTGTTGATTGATAAAGCATTCTTCGCTACAGACTCATTCATGGGCCTAGTTGGAGGCATAAGAAACGCATTTTCTTTTGGAGTAGTGATGTCTTCATCATCTGAAGACTATTCAACTTGTTTTTTTGTGACGAATTCTACGAGTTTGTGGTTCGTGTTTCTTGTAGAAATTTTACTAGGTGTTTGCTAGTCTCAAAGGGTTGGTGGATTAATTTCTTTTTAATGCTTTAATTAATCCACATTCATTTAATGAATGAATGAACGAATTTGGGCATTGTATTGTAGCGTTCATTAGTTATTTATTGTTAACCCACTGATCACGTAAATGTATACAGTGCGTTCATAAAGTGTGGAAACGCTCTATTATCTTACGAGTTGATTATTTTCGGAGGAAAAGCTCGGACAGGTCGATTTTGTATTTTAGTTTTCCACCTTTTTTTAGAAAAAAAATAATTTTCCCCCACCACCTTTCAAGATATGACGTCATCGATATTTTTTTAAATTGAAAGGGTATATTTTTATGTCAAAAATTGAAAGCCTATATTTTTCTGAGTTCAACCATACCACATACGTCATATCTTGCAGTTCGAATCACAGTATACTGAGTATAAAGAACAGTGTGACATATGCAATGGTAACTAAGAACTTATTGCCTGGTTGCTAAGGGCTTTCATATGTTTGCTTAGCCTACTATTCAAGTGTAGCAATATACTCGTACTAACTACTGAGTAATTCTCAGGTTTACGTTGCAAAATGAATAATGAAATGAATGTTGAAAATATGAACACTGGTTTCCTTTATCCTCGGTGTACTGTAAATCGAACTGTGAGATATGACGTATGTGGTATGGTTGAACTCAGAAAAATATAGGCTTTCAATTTTTGACATCAAAATATACCCTTTCAGTATAAAAAAAATATCGATGACGTTATATCTTGAAAGGTGGTGGGGGAAAAATATTTTTTTTCTAAAAAAAGGTGGAACACTAAAATACAAAATCGACCTGTCCGAGCTTTCCCTCCGAAAATAATTAACTCGTAAGATAATAGAGCGTTTCCACACTTTTTGAACGCACTGTATATTGAGTTCTGTATTTTATTTTATCAAATCTATTATTGTACAATTTTGGTGCTCACCCTTGGCAATCTTCGAAAGTAGTTAACTGTTGAGTGTTTTTTTTCTTGAGTCCAAGCCAATTGTATTGGGTTGCCAATTCGTTTGCAAAAACCCCCCCAAAAATTCTCTTGACATTATCATACTTATAATATTTAGCTCTATAAAAGAGGCAAGCAAGAGAAAAAGGTACCACAAAAAAATCAGCAGTACCGAGTACCTAGAAGTATCGACACAATTTCAGTTAAAAACATTTTTATATTCAGTGAAACAAGCCAAATACAAAGTAATATCCAATAGTTTCAGGTGCCATCAACATACACAAAATTCATAATACTCAAGAGAAACTCAAACACAAAAATGGAAAAAAAATTAGCTTGATATACCAAATTCTCAAGAATTGAAGTGAGAAAACTGGTTAAAATTCTGACAAAATACATGTAGCAATCAGAATTCATAATCGGTTTGTCACTAAGTATGTTGATATCCGATTTAATTTGAATATACTTAATAGACTGAATATACAGTTTGAAAAACTTACAAATTTTGCATATTTTTCTTTATTTATCAGTTCTGCCTCCAAGTTCTTTAGTTCTTCCATGGTGTTCAAAGGCAAAGTGAAATCAATATTGGCTCAACTCTTGTTTCATTTCTATTTCTGAGAAGATTGTGGATTTGTGTGATATCTGCTGCCATTTCATACACTCTCACATTGATGATTTTTAATTTTACTGACAATATTATGTTGGAATTCTACAATAGAAATTGGTCACAAAAAAAATGTTCCCCAAAAAAAAAATTTTACAATTCAAATATGAATTAGTTGTATGTCTGTAACCGTAGGATATTATACTCATGGACTCCTTTTATTGTAGCCCTGAAGAAGGCGGAAATTTCCTTTGCAACGTTGACATTCAACATTTATATTCTTGAATAATGCGTTTAAATAGTCCACTTGCTCGTAACCGTTGAACAAGAAAAATATCATCTTTGGACGTGAAAACAGAATACATTGAAATTAATAATAATAATCTTACCATAAACTTTATAATGTCTCAATCTTCTTGGGGTTTCTCACACATTGAGATTGCTGATTTCAATCGACTTCCTCTATAAGGAGGCCAATATCATTTATTGGTAGTACTGTTAGTAAGCCAACATGAGGGTATACATTCGACCGAGTTTTATTTTAAAAATATGATAATGACCCACATTTTCCAAGCTAAAAATCATGTCAAAAAGCAATAATTCTTATCATATAATAACTAGATACTGTGCATTAAAATGAAAAAAAATATATTATAGGATAACTCAATTGTCCGTCGACAGCCATTTTAAACAGAAACTATTCAGTATAGAATTTTGAAATTTGATAAATACTTAAATGTTCACATAAAATATTAATTATGAAGAAATACAAACTATAACTCTAACAAAAAAATTGATTCTTGAAAATTATGGTTCCTTACCTCTGCTTCAACGTGTAATGTGGTGTATTGTAATTAACACATTTCCAATTGAGTGCAGATACAACAATCAAATGTGTCAATCCAATTGGCAAACGAATACAGGAATTCAGTATAAATTACAAGTGTAATGAAGTGCTACACTTCGATGGGAACGAAAGAACTTGAGGCTTGTCAAACATTTCATGATCTTTCAATCAATTGGTGTATTCCAGCATTTCGAAAAATTATTCTCTATATCTTATTGACAATTCATAAGTTTTCTTTCAATTGTCAGGGGAGTCCCCTTCAGCAAATGATTGAAATTGTATACTACCATATTGAACATTTTAAGTTGAACATGATACTTATTTGGCTCAAATACGAGGATGCATTGATATCTAGTTAGCCTAGACCAGTTTCCTGCATAAACAAAATATTGCGTTACCACAGCAACGAACAATAACTTAATAGAAGTGTCAGTGTAAAGTTTGACATCAAAAAAGTAAACCAGACTTACGCAATAAATTAAAAGAAAAATTATGTCCACAGAAATTGTGAAAATCGAAAAATTGGAGTATCGAGCTATCATCAAGTACCTGTATTTAAAAGGGTTAAGAGGTAAGCAGATTTACGAAGATATGCTTAATACGCTTGGTGATCAATGTCCTTCGTTTGCGACCGTGAAAAATTGGACTGCAAGCTTCAAAAGAGGTAAATTTTCCATTGAAGATGATGACCGATCGGGAAGATCAGTTTCTGTGTCGGTCCCCGAAAATATCGATGCAGTTTATTACATGATTTTAACAGACCGTCGAATTGGGCTAAAACAGATATCTGAAGCACTGAATATTTCATACGAACGCGTTCATCATATAGTTCACGTCAATTTGGACATGAGAAAAATTGCTGCAAAATGGATCCCCAAATGTTTGAATGTTGACCAAAAGCGTGCAAGGGTAGTATCATCGCGTTCGATCTGTGCTCGATTTCTTAAACCGAATTGTTACTATGGATGAGACTTGGGTACATTTCTACGATCCAGAAACAAAGCAACAATCGATGGAATGGCAACACTCCGGTTCTCCAAGACCTAAGAAGTTTCGTGTCCAAAAATCTGCTGGAAAAGTTCTTGCTTCAGTTTTTTGGGATTGCCATGGAGTAATCATGATTGATATTTTAGATAAGGGTAGAACAATAACTGGAGATTACTATTCGACATTACTGACCACTCTACGGGAAAAAATTAAAGAGAAAAGGTGTTTTGTTTTTGCAGGACAACGCCCCTGCACACAAATCTCATGTTGCCATGCAAAAAAATCGTGATTTAGGGTTTGAATTACTAGAACACCCCCCTTATTCACCAGATTCGGCTCCGACCGACTATCATCTCTTTCTTCAACTGAAAAAAAGTTTAAAATGTCGTAAATTTTCTTCTAACGAGCAGGTAATAAAAGCTGTGGAAGTCTGGTTTGCAGAGCAAGAAGAAACATTTTATTTGAAAGGTCTAGAGACGTTGCAGGTTTGCTGTAAAGAATATATCCAATTAAGAGGAGAATATATTGAGTAATAAAATATTTTGACATTGAAATTTTGTTTGGTTCTATAGTAGGCTAAGAATTTTTCAATATATCCTCGTACTCAACACAAAAGAAAAAAAACAGCCTCTATATGTTATTTCTTGCTCCAGTGCCTACGACAATGTACAAAAAAAATGTGTTTTTCACAATTTTGTTCTGAAAATCAATTGGTATGAATCATAGAAGTGTTTATTATATTTCTGTGGTATGAATCAACACTAAATTAAATGGACATTTTTAATGGTATGTTGCTAAAAGATGTTATTCCGGGCAATAATTGAGAAAAAGTGAGTATATTCCTACATCAGAAGATTTACTCGGAAAAATATATTCAAGATTCTCAAATTTTCTTCCAATAATCACAACATTTACTAGAAAGTCAGTGGCAGAAATTTTCAATTACTATTACACTACCATTCTTTAACATGCAGCAATTGTCAGGATGTTTTATTTTCAGTTTAAAATTGTTAAATTTGTATTCTTGATATTGTGGCACACAACAATTTTGAAGCAAGGGTCCTGAATGATGCTCTTTAGAAGGAAAATTAGCAACTTCAGCATTAATAATTTTGTCAAATATTTGTTCTCTTTCAGCAATCCGATTTATCACCTGTGCAATTGGTTTATCAGATTTTCTGACATGCTTTTTCAAAATTTGCATGTAATTCTCAAATGTAAAAGCACTGAAATGATGCAATTTTCTAAAATTAGTGGCATCTTGAGATAGATTAGATTAGATTTATTTCTCGATGAGATTTTACAATATATTCCTTAGTACTAATACAATTATTATAGTAATTAAGTTAGTGTAAATCTCTTACCGCGAGGCTTAGAGAAACAGCTGATAGATGTATTAATAAATAACACAACTAATATTGTTTCTGGGGACAATACAAATTATCGTTCTGTTCATACCTAAATATACATATGCACACATCCATGTTAATTATATTGTACACAATGTTATTTTAATTTTCTTTAAATAATTTTTCATCCACATTTTACTTTAATTGAAAGTGGTAGCAAAGAATTCTTCGAGATCATAGAATACATGTTGGCGAGTTTTTTGAGGTTAATTTGGAATTTATTTGTACCAGAGAAAATCTTCAAATTTTCAGGAAGATGATTGTATATTTTTATGCCAGTATACAATGGTCCCTTACGTGTTCGATTGTATCTATAGGCTGGTAAAGCAAAAGATCGATTTCTCATCGAATATGTGTGTCTATCTGATGACTTAGTAAGGTTATTACGATTTTTATGTATCAATATAGAAATCCTAAATATGTACAAGTTGAGCAATGTGAAAATACCAGAGCTTTTGAAGTAGTCTCTACAAGATTCTCTGTGCTGGAGTCCTAGGAGAGTACGAATAGCTCGTTTTTGTATTGTAAAGGTAGTTTTGGACGAGACCGCGGTTCCCCAAAGTTCGATTCCATATTGTAGGTGACTCTGAAAATATGCAAAGTAAACTGACTTGGCAGTTTCTAAATTTGTATTATGTTTTATTGTTCGAATGGCGAATATAGCTTTACTTAATTTTGTGTTCAGTTGGTTGATATGAGAGGACCAGCTAAGGTCGCTATCAATTAGGATACCTAAAAATGTCGTTGAATCTGTAGCATTTATAGTTTTATTGTTTATGGTTATACTTGGATTATCTATGTCTCGATACAGATTGAACAATATGCTATGAGTTTTATTAAGGTTGAGTGCCATTCTGTTCGCCAAAAACCAGTCCGATATACCGTCCATTGTTTTTTGTGAAAGTGATATAAGTGATGAGATTTTTTCATCATGAACGATAATGCTGGTATCATCGGCGAATAGGCTGAAGGAAACTGTCGGAAAGTTACTGACTATATCGTTCACATATAGTAAAAATAATGTTGGCCCAAGAATTGAGCCTTGTGGTACCCCATTAAGAACTTCTGCAGAGGTGGAAAATACATTTTTTATTACATTGCTATCTTCATGCTCAATTTTTACTATCAGTGACCTTTGATTTAAATAAGTTTAGAACCATTTATTGGGGATACCTCTAATACCATAATAGTGTAATTTATTCAGCAGGATACTATGACAGACGCAGTAAAATGCCTTTGAAAGATCGCAAAATATCCCCAGCGGGTAATGATGGGTTTCTAGTACTTGGTTTATGTGTTCCAGCAAGGCATAGGCTGCGTCCGTGGTGTTTGTATTCTCTCGGAAACCATACTGAGACTCTGTTAATATATTATTTTGAGATAAGTAGCATTTAAGTTGTCGATTTACAATCCATTCTAATAATTTGGAAAAGCTTGGTAATAAGGAAATACCGCGATAGTTATTGATATCCATTTCATCCCCTTTTTTATGGAGTGGTATAACAATAGATTTTTTAAATATGTTGGGAAACTCCCCGGTAGTAAGGGACATGTTGAATAAGAAAGTTAATGGAGATTTGAGGATATCAACATTTTTTTTTATAAGAGTAATTGGAATATCGTCAAAGCCCGTCGACGTCTTTGGTTTTACTGCCATGATACAATCTTTTACCTCTGGTTCTGTAACAGGTGTGAAGTAGAATGAGTTGATGAAATTCAGATTCATATTTTCAATATATTCATCGCTTGATTTTTCACTATTGCTATTTGGTATGGTGGATTGTGCAATATTAGAGAAAAAAACTTTGAACTGATATATATATATATATATGATATATAAAGAAGATTATGTATGTTATGAGAAATATTTTCCATGCCATATCGAACACTGAAAAGTTCGACAAAGTATATCAATAGTGAATGTGCATATTCAAGGCGGTCATTAGAAATCAAATTTGAACACAAAATTCTGGTTGCTACATGTAGAGATAGAAAGTTCAAATATTTATTTTGGTCAAGTACAGATTTCAGAACAATTGGCCCAGTATACAATAGAAATTGCCTAAATTCAGTTGCTTTCCATATTTTCAGACTTAGCTAGTAATGAATCAAAAACTTTATTGATTTGGTTTGATGATGATTTGAAAGGTGGTCGACCACTTATCCCCAATGTAAGTATCAATTTTTTCATCACTCCCAGGCATAATAGGTTCATATAATCTAAAGGAAATGCTGAAATCATATTCAAATTTGGAATTTCTTGTAAGGAGCAGTCCCCAACATGATGTTCCTCCTGGATTTTGTTGGTTAAACTATAATTTGATCTTTCAAGGAAATCTGTGTCAGGAAAACACATTTTTCTATCAATGAACTCCCCCCCCCCCTGACAACATTTTGTACAAGAAAAGTAACCCGTGTGAGATTTAATATTTTTATTGAAAGCTTTAGCAGAAGCATCACATATAAAAGCCTTAATTTCAAAAAGTATTATTTTATCACGAAAAGTTAGCCCATTGTTGTCAACTTTGTTGCTTCATCTATGAAATCTCTTAGAAATAAATTAGCATGATCTGGTTTTTTGTAACCATGGTAAATCCCAACCGAACTAACTAAATTTTCAACAGGGAAAAGAGAGACTAGGATTGGATAAAACTGACTACCAGAGCTTTTACTCAATGGTACTCCATCGATATTCACATAAATTTCACATTTTGTATTTTGTTGCAACAGATAGTTGACAACATTTTCAAGGCCGAAGTGATACTCCCCAGGAGAAATGATATTTGTTTCAGTTCTTCTAGGGGTTTTCAAAAGTGTTCTAGGATCGAGGGGTAACTGTTCGAAATGAGGCTTCAAAATCTTCAGCAGATTTCCAAGTGCAGTGTGAGTAATATTTTCTGAAAGAGCCCATTGTGCTAGCTGTGTTTTAATGTTGGTACGTTCACTGAATAATGACAGGCTCGAACAAGTAGGAATCGTTTTATTGAGCTTAAAAAAATCATCGAGATCACATTTTTCAGCACCAATGGAATCGATATTGGAGCTATAAATATGGCTAAAATCACCTGAATCAGATTTCAGATCAATTTTAGAAATATGTGATCCACTTTCAGAATCTAAGCTGAACAAAGACCCTGGACTTAAAGACTTATTAATCGATAACAATAAAAGGGAGTCATCAGTATCCTTCCTAATTTTTTATAATAAGACCTATTTTTGCGTTTAATACCTTGGGAATTAGGCGCCATTACTTCAACTCAACCTAGACAAGGAGTAATTTTTAGCAACATAACCAATAAATGTAGTACCTATTTCACCAACTTCTGGAAAGAAAGAATGATATTGTGAGGTACAAGACAATTTACACGTTAAACTTTGAAATATCAGTGGGGCTCACGAAACATATTAGGGGTGTGTGAAAATAGAAATATTTTTTTACAACAAACACTTACCTTTCCTTAATTCCCAACAAAAATCTTGAATTAGAGATGTTCAGCAGCACTTGTATCAAAACTTATTCTTGATGCATCTGCATTTTAATATAACTTCAAATAACTAAATAACGAACCAAACTGAATTTGAACTACGAAGAGTAGGAAATGCGAACTCGCATCACAGCTTGTAATTTGTTTTTTTTTACGAAACTCCCAGGTTTTCGGAGAAAATCCCACAAAAGCAGAGCTTGTGCGAGCAAGGGAGATCCGGGACCTACAGTTTAAATAAAAGTGGAATCCGAACCACTTCAGCTCAGTGATACACGACCGGGGATCGAACCCGGACCGTCTGGGTGGAAGCGAAACGCTCTAACATCTCGACCACTTCCCTGTATAAACAATATATAAACATCTAGCATTTCTAGCAAAGCAAACAGCAATGACCGGGAAACGCGGGAGAACTCCATACAGCCTATCTCCTATCTCAATCTTCTTTCTTCACAATTGCTTTGTGAAACAGAGGTACGGTTGTCGGTTGTTGGCCATCGGTTAGCGAAATCGGCTTGGCTCGGAAACCGCGAAATATAAAAATACATGGCTGGAATAAACATCCTCCTTAGAACTCGTTTTTCACACTAGGCTGAACGCGGATCGCGGATCGCGGAAATGTCAAAATCCGCCAAAAGAAGTTAAATGTAATATCGGAATTATCACATATTTTTCTTCAAAATCTGATTTCATGCATTCATGAGAAATATTTCGAGAATGTATTAATTGAGATGAACCAAAATTGCTACCAAAAAATATTCCCAATTCAGAAGACTTACAAGAAGAATCATAAAAGTCTTCTAGCTTCAGTATTTTCTGAACTAATAATTTCACCTCATTACCGTAAATTGGGGTCAATAGAAACAGTGTTCGAAATTTCAGACTCTACAGCTAAGTTGGTATTTACTTTATCAACAAGGGAAAAAATGGAAAATGTGTGTCATGTCATGTCTATTAGAAGAAAAGACATATAACACAATTTCAAAAATTGTCACGGATTTTTTGCAAAAAATTTAAATGATGCGATTTTCTATTCACTCTTCAAGCGGGGTGAATGGAAATAGTAGCTGTTTCAGCTCATAATTTGCCATTAAACCATCCAGAAGGCGAATAGAGACTATTTTTTTAAATATTTCCATTCTTCTTTAGTTGTATAGCTATAACAAAATAAAAAAATTATATGTACCGAAAAATGTGTTTATTATGAAAATAACAATATAAACTCTTACTACAAAAATAGCAACATGAAAAAATAACTTATATTTTATTCTATAAATCTACTGCCTCAATTTTTGGCCTAATATTTTTGGCAGGATTGGTAAATTTGGTTGTTGAGGAGCTGAAATATGAAGGCACATATACTTAGGGGAGAGTAGTACACAATGAGACACAATTGAAAATAAATGCAATAAATTTCAACCTAACTTTATTAATGCACTTCAGACGATACAGAGCGTAAGTACGAACATTTATTCAACAAATTTCAAGCTTTTTAAAATAATTGGAACATAAGGACAGATTTTGAAAAAAAAATAAAAAGTGGTGAATAGTGTCTCGGTGTGGACCAGGTATGGTACAGTATGATACACCGAGTGGTACACTATCAGACTATTCAGCGGACGTTGTACGTACGAAATGAAATAGGAAATTTCACAGTACTCGATGAAAGCCTTTTCGATTTAATATCTGTAGGCGAAGGAAGAACAAGTTCTATGTCCCTACTATTCACGGAATGCACATCTGGAACAATCGGGAATATAAAGCAACCTCCAAGTTTCTCACTTTTTCTCATGTAAGATATTTCATAGTCACCCTCATCGACCACATCCGACAAAAGTTTTCCAACATAAAAAACGTTGTGAGGAAACTTTACCAAGGCGAAATCATTTTTTTCCCCAGTCTTATTATAGTCTGGTTGCAATTATTCTTCATCCTCTGGAATCCAGCCATCATCATCGGAAGATACATCATCGATCTCCAAGTCATCATCATCATCCAAATTATTCCTCTTTCTTTTATTACGTGCATCTTTGCTGGAACTTACTTTCTTCAAGCTGCTTGCCCCTAATTCTTTTTGTAATTTTTGTGTTGTTTTTCCCAATTTCTTTATTGCTGCTTCTGCTGCTTTTTGTTCAATGGCTGTTTTTTCAGGAGTATCAGTAATGATAGTACTCCGTCCTTTTGTTCTAGGTTTTCTATTTGATTTCCTAGGTGCGGCTTTTGGATAACCTCTGATTAATTCGGGAGTGATTATGGGAGATTGTTCTGTTACCTGTTTTTGTAAATATTTGTTGGTTTCTCTGAGTTTTGTTAATTCTTCCGATTCGGTAGTCGACGAAGTAGATGGTTGTTCTTCAGCCGTCGAAGGTGATGCAGATGGTTGATCGTCTTGTAGTAGTGGTCTATCAGTAACAGCAGCTGTTAAAAAATCAGCCTCATTGAAAACTGTATCATCGAACAGCCATATTCCGGCTTTTCTGAAACCCGCCATAATATTAGCAGGTGTGAATGCTTTCGCATGAGCAATGCCCACACACTCTGCTATTTCATAAATAGAGACTGGTACACCAGGGTTTCGAAGAAGCCAATTATCAATTGCCGAGTAATAATATGCTTTGAATGGCCCAAAAACAGCAAGATCTAAAGGCTGCATTTTATTACTACTATGTGGGGGTAATGTCAAAATGGAAACTCCATTATTTCTGGCTAAGTTAACAACTTCTACTGAAATATGACTTTCATGATTGTCATAAATCAATAGCGAAGGATTTTCTTTGGAACTTCCAGAGTGTTCGATAAAATGTTCTAAAACTTGCACGAACAACTCAACGGTCATCCAACCGCTAGGATTCGCCAATCCTAGTGTCCCTGGTGGAGCTCCAAGTATCATTCGTTTTTTATAATTCTTTCTAGGATAAACCATCGCAGAAGGAATATGATTTCCAGATGCCGAAATAATAGCGCACGTCGTAACAAGAACTCCTCTTTCACCGCTTGTGCAGTGACTGATTTGTTTGACTCCTTTTGCAGCCACAACTTTCTTGGGTTTCTGCACAGTCGTTGTACTAGTTTAATCAAGATTGTATATTCTTGAATGACTTTTTAATTTTTCGTTCTTCTCTAGGATGCTTCTTAGGTTTGAATAAAATGTCTTCACGTTGAACTCATTAAAGGAAGTAAGTCGACTAAGACTGCACTGCTCTGGCTGACGAATACTCAAGTTTCCACGCCGTTTTCTGAACGATCTCAGCCACTCACAACCAGCAATTTTATTGGCTTTCCAAGATTCCGGTATTCTGCGGTTGTTAGCTATGGCAAATTGATATGCCAGTTTTTTAACTCCTTCTGTCGTGAGTCCATAGGCCATTTGGGAACAAGTTATACTTGGAATTGATTCATTTCCATATTTCGCTTGAGCAGCAGCAATTTCTGCTAGAGACATGCTCATTTCTTCATCTTCCGATTCAAGTGATTCTTCATTATCTTCATCTTTTTCATCTCTCATATCATCATCTTCACCTTCAATTCGAGTTTCTTCTTTATTTCTGAAATTTGCTCCACATACGCTTTTACCAGCTTCCACATCCACCTTTTTCCTTTTTTTCCGTTGTGTAATTGTATTAGAACGATTTCAGAATATCCACCACTACATTGCTCACATTTTCTTCAACTTGTTCTACATTTTCAGTCGTTCAGACGTTCGAGAGTCTGTTCAAAACTTGCTCTCGGTCTAAAGGATAAATGCCACATTTTCTGAAGTCAGACTTGATATTTTTTTCCTGATTCGGTTTAATACTTTCCATTAACTCTTTGATAAAATGTGGAAATCGATCTTTTGGTATGGTGGCTGCTCTTCGTCCCTCACCCATCTTCCATTTTTCTAAGATTTTTCTCCACGCTTCCTTCAGGGGTCGAAAAAACGGATATCAAGAGGCTGAGTCATATGAGTCGAGTTTGACGGAAGAAAAATTAAGAAAATATTGTTTTGCAAGCACTCATCTACAGTCAGAAAAATGACTCGAGAGATTGTCACCTATAAGAACTTTTTTTCCCGGCAAGTTATTTAATGATGGAATTGCTATTCTGGTAACCCAGTCGCCAAAGCTAATGGCATCGAACCAGCCGCTGGCACTTTTAGACAATGAAAGTCCAGAATGACCTTACTCAAAGTGAAACATTGTCAACCACTTTCAAACAAAAAAAATACATATGTATCAATGGAGAAATTGTTTTATTCAACCCACATTCAACATGGCATAGGAACAAAAAGAACGATTCTGTACAATAGGAACTAAAACTAAGGAGGCTAGTAATAACTTTACAAATAGACAGGTTTCAATTAGTGATGATACAGAAATCTCTGATAACTTGTATGTCATAGACCGGGGGACAGTGACAGATTTTGGGATACGATTTTACCCAGTATGCCTTTTGGAGGAAAGTAATGTCCGTATATCCTCATGATAATAATGCATGAATCGAAGAGTCGGTTCATAATATTGAATAATAATACAAATACAAATACAAATCTTTATTTCCATAGACTTTGCAGTATTGGATAATGTCAAAATAAGTTTAAAAAACTTAGAAAAGTTTACAGTAAAAATTAACACAAATAATTTGTAGAATACAAATAATACAGAAATTTTACAAACAAACAAAAAAGACATTACAACAATGTAATAAATGCGAGGTTAGAGACGTTGCAATTAACAAAATCATTAATAGAATAAAATGAATTCTTAATTAAAATAACTTTAAGAGTATTTTTGAATTTATGATTATTTGAGATTTTCTTTAATTCAGTTGGCAGTTTGTTGTATAATTTAATTGGTAGCACGATAGGACTGTTGGCTACCTTAGTCAATTTGTGCTTGGGTAAAGCCAAATCCATGCTTACTCTAAGACAATATTGATTGTTTCTAGAAACTAGATAGTCAGATATGTTATTTTTGACGTGCATTATTGACGCAAGAATGAACAGGGAGGGAAATGTTAGTAAATTTAATAATTATATATATATATATATATAATACAAATATATATATATATATATATATATATATATATATATATATATATATATATATACAGGCCGTTTCTTTTATCATGTGGTAACATTGCTATATTCTAAACCGTAACAGATACGAAGACGATTAAATGGGAGAAAAGGTAACTATTGTGGAGAACAGTACAATGGTCAAAGAAAATTTACAGGGAGTCTCACCCTTCCCGAGTTATACAGGGAAAACCAAAAATGCTGTTATTTGTTTTTTTACGAATAGAATTGTTATTTCTGAAAATATAAAAAAATGGAAAAGGAAAGTTTTAATGTATTCTAAATGTACTATAAAAATGTAACAATGAATCTTTGATTAAACGTTTCGTGTCAACACGGCCACCACCAACATTTCTTTTTCAAATACGGACCTGTCTATTTTAGTACAAATATTGATAAAGCGATAAAATCACAATTCAGTGGTATATCACACTTGATATTTTTATAACGTTTCATTTAAAATAACTAGCATCCTCAGTGACAACAATTTTTAATATAGCATGATAAAAGAAACGGCCTGTATATATATATATATGTATATATATATATATATATATATATATATATATATATATATATATATATATATATATATATATATATATATACAAAGCAGGAAATTTTTGGGTATAGCAGCAAGCAAAACGTGTACTCTTTTAACACTATATTTCCGATATTTCAACAGTGAATACTGTCATCTTCAGGGAAGCTACAAGTAACAAGCAAAATTGTACGATTAATGGAAAGAAAACTTTGAAGAAGAACCACTTACTGTGTTGATGAGAATGATTGCTATGGATGTAATATTAAAAATTATAAACAACATGTCATGTAAGTCACATGTGACAAAGATGAACAAAACACATTAAAATACGTCAAACAATAAAAATATTAATATTAAGTCATTGTTATAAAATTTGTTTAAACATTTATTTGAATTATCTCCACACGTGGAGAGATTCAAATGTAACATAAGAAATTTGGTTAGGATTATTCGACAACAGACAGTTGACATTATTGACATTAGATGTCAGACACTTTTGAAGTGTGACACGAAACCACGAATTGGCCGCTGCTAGTGGGTGAAATTAACCAATTGTCTCAACTCAAAAGAGATGAAGTGTTCCCTAAGGGAGAATTATTTAAGTTATGTGTAATATTATTGTCGATGAGGAGTAAATATGAATAAATTTCACTTAAGTGATTAACGTCAGTTTTTTTATTTAAGCAAGAATCTGATTGAGAGATGAAAGCCATTTCCATGAAAAGTCTTTTAGTGGTATTGTTTTCTTTAGTCAAAATTTTTGTATTACTATAATTCATGTTATGACCAGTGCTATTAACATGTTCACTTAATGCACATCTTTCAGGATGGCATCTACAGTCACTTTTATGTGCAGTGATTCTATCTTTTAATGTCCTCGAAGTCTGACCTATGTATGTTTTATCGCAATTAGAGCAAGGAATACAATACACCAACTGTGATTGTGAAGTTAAAGGTGTTTTATCTTTAACTTTGGTAAAAATGGAATTAATTGTTAATATTGTTTTATTTGCAATTTTTATGTTCTCAAAAACTTTGAAGATTCTAGCAAGCCTGGGTGAGACATCTGCGATATAAGGAAGAGAGGTGAAAAAATATTGGATTTGGATCCTATCTGCATCATTTGTAGTAGTGATATTATTTTGCGAAATGTTATTGATATTATTTAATGAATCATGTGTGTCTATGGTAGACGTACTGTATAAAATCTTTTTTAATAGTGAAGGAGGATATGAATTATCAATGAATAAATTATATAAGATTTTTAAATTTTGTTGATGAAAAGAGGAGTCAGAAATACAGAGTATTCGATGTTTCATTTGTTTAACCAAATTAACCTTCATGGATTGTTTATGGTATGAGTGATAGTTCATAAATCTTCCACTACTTATGGGTTTTCTATACCAGTCAATGACTAAGGTATTGTCCACTGTACGACGAAATTTTGTGTCCAAGAAGGGAACACTATGTTCTTCGTCTTCACGTTCTATGGTGAACTGTATATACGGGTCATAACTATTGAATACATCAACTACTTCTGTAGTTCCGTGATGTGGTAAGGCTATAATCAAGTCATCCACATATTTTTTAATGAAAAACAATTTGAAAGGTAAAACTTTTAGGACTGTATCCAGTATGTCATCCATGACATACATAGCAAGGATGGGACTAATTTTTGCCCCCATAGGGGTTCCAAAAGTCTGTTTGTAAAATTTATTATCAAATGAGAAATAAGTATTATTGAATAAGAAAGTAATAAGTTCAAAGAAAGTTTCTTTATCAACACTACAATGATTACTGATACTATCCCATCTTTTATCAATGGCTCGTATACAAGCATCCAAGTAAACATTACTAAAAAGTGAGACTACATCCAAGCTCGCTATAACATAGCCCTCGGGGAGTTTCATTTTATTGAAAATTTTTGAAACCTCAAAAGAGTCTTTAATATAATATTCATTATCAAAATCATACGAAGTGGTCAAAATATCAGTCAAAAAAGATGCCAAATATTTTGTTGGATTACCAATACTAGAAATAATTGGTCTTGCTGAAAGTGTAGGTTTGTGGATTTTAGGCAAAGCATAGAATTTTGGGCACACACCTTTATAATTGGTGAGTTTCTTTTTTTGAATTTCATCTATTTGTTTTAAATTGAACATATTTTTTATTAATTGGTTACATTTAACTTGTATTTGTGACGTAGGGTCTCTAGGAATTAACAAGTAGGATTGGCTATTTTCTATTAATTGATTGGAAAGATTCATGTATTCAGATTTTTCTAAAATGACAGTGACATTACCTTTGTCAGATTTAGTGACCACTAAGTTTGGATTATTTTTCAAAAAAATTTTTGTTTTATTGTATAAATTATGGAAAAAATTAGAGGAATTTTTTGAAGAATTAATGTAATTTGTAATTATGTTAGTAGTTTGTGCAATGATGGAGCTTTTTTTATTGGAATTATTTAAAGGTGAAACTGAATAGTCCACATCAGCTAAAAGACTTTTTATGGAGAAATCTATACCCACCACGGGTTCAATACTGAATTTAGGTCCTAATGCCAAAAATTTGGAAATATCATTAGGAATAACTGTGTTCGAAAGATTTTTTATCCAATTATCTTTAGATTTTAATTTATTTTGTAAGAAAGTATTAGAAAGTGAATTTATTTTATGGATATTTGTATTTTTTGTTTTATGGAAAATTTTATTATATGTTCTCAGTTGAGAACCAGAAAATTCTAAAAAAACAGCTTCATTAGTAAGTGAGATGATATCTCGTTTGAGCAGAGTCAATTGGTTTTCCAATTTTGAAATAAGTTTATGATTAATTGAAATTTCTAAGTTAAGAAGTTTGTGTCCTAACCTGTTACAGAATTTACTGGATTGGTTGCTGAAATTTATATCTTGTCTCAACAGAAGGTCATCTACTTGTATAGTAGCATGTGAAATATGGTTAGGAAGTAATCCTATTGAACGGCATTTAAGAAGGAAGCATCTCCGATTGTACTCTTTTGCAAGTTTGATCTTGATTCTGGACCAGTTCTTCATCTTCACCACTGTGGGGACTCCATGTGTAGCTCGAATTTGTTGGAAAAAACCCATACCTAGAGTTTAGTAGAAGGGTAGTCTTTGCTGACTAGTTAGGATACAAAGCAGGAAATTTTTGGGTATAGCAGCAAGCAAAACGTGTACTCTTTTAACACTATATTTCCGATATTTCAACAGTGAATACTGTCATCTTCAGGGAAGCTACAAGAACTAACAAGCAAAATTGTACGATTAATGGAAAGAAAACTTTGAAGAAGAACCACTTACTGTGTTGATGAGAATGATTGCTATGGATGTAATATTAAAAATTATAAACAACATGTCATGTAAGTCACATGTGACAAAGATGAACAAAACACATTAAAATACGTCAAACAATAAAAATATTAATATTAAGTCATTGTTATAAAATTTGTTTAAACATTTATTTGAATTATCTCCACACGTGGAGAGATTCAAATGTAACATAAGAAATTTGGTTAGGATTATTCGACAACAGACAGTTGACATTATTGACATTAGATGTCAGACACTTTTGAAGTGTGACACGAAACCACGAATTGGCCGCTGCTAGTGGGTGAAATTAACCAATTGTCTCAACTCAAAAGAGATGAAGTGTTCCCTAAGGGAGAATTATTTAAGTTATGTGTAATATTATTGTCGATGAGGAGTAAATATGAATAAATTTCACCTAAGTGATTAACGTCAGTTTTTTTATTTAAGCAAGAATCTGATTGAGAGATGAAAGCCATTTCCATGAAAAGTCTTTTAGTGGTATTGTTTTCTTTAGTCAAAATTTTTGTATTACTATAATTCATGTTATGACCAGTGCTATTAACATGTTCACTTAATGCACATCTTTCAGGATGGCATCTACAGTCACTTTTATGTGCAGTGATTCTATCTTTTAATGTCCTCGAAGTCTGACCTATGTAAGTTTTATCGCAATTAGAGCAAGGAATACAATACACCAACTGTGATTGTGAAGTTAAAGGTGTTTTATCTTTAACTTTGGTAAAAATGGAATTAATTGTTAATATTGTTTTATTTGCAATTTTTATGTTCTCAAAAACTTTGAAGATTCTAGCAAGCCTGGGTGAGACATCTGCGATATAAGGAAGAGAGGTGAAAAAATATTGGATTTGGATCCTATCTGCATCATTTGTAGTAGTGATATTATTTTGCGAAATGTTATTGATATTATTTAATGAATCATGTGTGTCTATGGTAGACGTACTGTATAAAATCTTTTTTAATAGTGAAGGAGGATATGAATTATCAATGAATAAATTATATAAGATTTTTAAATTTTGTTGATGAAAAGAGGAGTCAGAAATACAGAGTATTCGATGTTTCATTTGTTTAACCAAATTAACCTTCATGGATTGTTTATGGTATGAGTGATAGTTCATAAATCTTCCACTACTTATGGGTTTTCTATACCAGTCAATGACTAAGGTATTGTCCACTGTACGACGAAATTTTGTGTCCAAGAAGGGAACACTATGTTCTTCGTCTTCACGTTCTATGGTGAACTGTATATACGGGTCATAACTATTGAATACATCAACTACTTCTGTAGTTCCGTGATGTGGTAAGGCTATAATCAAGTCATCCACATATTTTTTAATGAAAAACAATTTGAAAGGTAAAACTTTTAGGACTGTATCCAGTATGTCATCCATGACATACATAGCAAGGATGGGACTAATTTTTGCCCCCATAGGGGTTCCAAAAGTCTGTTTGTAAAATTTATTATCAAATGAGAAATAAGTATTATTGAATAAGAAAGTAATAAGTTCAAAGAAAGTTTCTTTATCAACACTACAATGATTACTGATACTATCCCATCTTTTATCAATGGCTCGTATACAAGCATCCAAGTAAACATTACTAAAAAGTGAGACTACATCCAAGCTCGCTATAACATAGCCCTCGGGGAGTTTCATTTTATTGAAAATTTTTGAAACCTCAAAGGAGTCTTTAATATAATATTCATTATCAAAATCATACGAAGTGGTCAAAATATCAGTCAAAAAAGATGCCAAATATTTTGTTGGATTACCAATACTAGAAATAATTGGTCTTGCTGAAAGTGTAGGTTTGTGGATTTTAGGCAAAGCATAGAATTTTGGGCACACACCTTTATAATTGGTGAGTTTCTTTTTTTGAATTTCATCTATTTGTTTTAAATTGAACATATTTTTTATTAATTGGTTACATTTAACTTGTATTTGTGACGTAGGGTCTCTAGGAATTAACAAGTAGGATTGGCTATTTTCTATTAATTGATTGGAAAGATTCATGTATTCAGATTTTTCTAAAATGACAGTGACATTACCTTTGTCAGATTTAGTGACCACTAAGTTTGGATTATTTTTCAAAAAAATTTTTGTTTTATTGTATAAATTATGGAAAAAATTAGAGGAATATTTTGAAGAATTAATATAATTTGTAATTATGTTAGTAGTTTGTGCAATGATGGAGCTTTTTTTATTGGAATTATTTAAAGGTGAAACTGAATAGTCCACATCAGCTAAAAGACTTTTTATGGAGAAATCTATACCCACCACGGGTTCAATACTGAATTTAGGTCCTAATGCCAAAAATTTGGAAATATCATTAGGAATAACTGTGTTCGAAAGATTTTTTATCCAATTATCTTTAGATTTTAATTTATTTTGTAAGAAAGTATTAGAAAGTGAATTTATTTTATGGATATTTGTATTTTTTGTTTTATGGAAAATTTTATTATATGTTCTCAGTTGAGAACCAGAAAATTCTAAAAAAACAGCTTCATTAGTAAGTGAGATGATATCTCGTTTGAGCAGAGTCAATTGGTTTTCCAATTCCAATTCAAACGAGATATCATCTCACTTACTAATGAAGCTGTTTTTTTAGAATTTTCTGGTTCTCAACTGAGAACATATAATAAAATTTTCCATAAAACAAAAAATACAAATATCCATAAAATAAATTCACTTTCTAATACTTTCTTACAAAATAAATTAAAATCTAAAGATAATTGGATAAAAAATCTTTCGAACACAGTTATTCCTAATGATATTTCCAAATTTTTGGCAGTAGGACCTAAATTCAGTATTGAACCCGTGGTGGGTATAGATTTCTCCATAAAAAGTCTTTTAGCTGATGTGGACTATTCAATTTCACCTTTAAATAATTCCAATAAAAAAAGCTCCATCATTGCACAAACTACTAACATAATTACAAATTATATTAATTCTTCAAAATATTCCTCTAATTTTTTCCATAATTTATACAATAAAACAAAAATTTTTTTGAAAAATAATCCAAACTTAGTGGTCACTAAATCTGACAAAGGTAATGTCACTGTCATTTTAGAAAAATCTGAATACATGAATCTTTCCAATCAATTAATAGAAAATAGCCAATCCTACTTGTTAATTCCTAGAGACCCTACGTCACAAATACAAGTTAAATGTAACCAATTAATAAAAAATATGTTCAATTTAAAACAAATAGATGAAATTCAAAAAAAGAAACTCACCAATTATAAAGGTGTGTGCCCAAAATTCTATGCTTTGCCTAAAATCCACAAACCTACACTTTCAGCAAGACCAATTATTTCTAGTATTGGTAATCCAACAAAATATTTGGCATCTTTTTTGACTGATATTTTGACCACTTCGTATGATTTTGATAATGAATATTATATTAAAGACTCTTTTGAGGTTTCAAAAATTTTCAATAAAATGAAACTCCCCGAGGGCTATGTTATAGCGAGCTTGGATGTAGTCTCACTTTTTAGTAATGTTTACTTGGATGCTTGTATACGAGCCATTGATAAAAGATGGGATAGTATCAGTAATCATTGTAGTGTTGATAAAGAAACTTTCTTTGAACTTATTACTTTCTTATTCAATAATACTTATTTCTCATTTGATAATAAATTTTACAAACAGACTTTTGGAACCCCTATGGGGGCAAAAATTAGTCCCATCCTTGCTATGTATGTCATGGATGACATACTGGATACAGTCCTAAAAGTTTTACCTTTCAAATTGTTTTTCATTAAAAAATATGTGGATGACTTGATTATAGCCTTACCACATCACGGAACTACAGAAGTAGTTGATGTATTCAATAGGTATGACCCGTATATACAGTTCACCATAGAACGTGAAGACGAAGAACATAGTGTTCCCTTCTTGGACACAAAATTTCGTCGTACAGTGGACAATACCTCAGTCATTGACTGGTATAGAAAACCCATAAGTAGTGGAAGATTTATGAACTATCACTCATACCATAAACAATCCATGAAGGTTAATTTGGTTAAACAAATGAAACATCGAATACTCTGTATTTCTGACTCCTCTTTTCATCAACAAAATTTAAAAATCTTATATAATTTATTCATTGATAATTCATATCCTCCTTCACTATTAAAAAAGATTTTATACAGTACGTCTACCATAGACACACATGATTCATTAAATAATATCAATAACATTTCGCAAAATAATATCACTACTACAAATGATGCAGATAGGATCCAAATCCAATATTTTTTCACCTCTCTTCCTTATATCGCAGATGTCTCACCCAGGCTTGCTAGAATCTTCAAAGTTTTTGAGAACATAAAAATTGCAAATAAAACAATATTAACAATTAATTCCATTTTTACCAAAGTTAAAGATAAAACACCTTTAACTTCACAATCACAGTTGGTGTATTGTATTCCTTGCTCTAATTGCGATAAAACTTACATAGGTCAGACTTCGAGGACATTAAAAGATAGAATCACTGCACATAAAAGTGACTGTAGATGCCATCCTGAAAGATGTGCATTAAGTGAACATGTTAATAGCACTGGTCATAACATGAATTATAGTAATACAAAAATTTTGACTAAAGAAAACAATACCACTAAAAGACTTTTCATGGAAATGGCTTTCATCTCTCAATCAGATTCTTGCTTAAATAAAAAAACTGACGTTAATCACTTAAGTGAAATTTATTCATATTTACTCCTCATCGACAATAATATTACACATAACTTAAATAATTCTCCCTTAGGGAACACTTCATCTCTTTTGAGTTGAGACAATTGGTTAATTTCACCCACTAGCAGCGGCCAATTCGTGGTTTCGTGTCACACTTCAAAAGTGTCTGACATCTAATGTCAATAATGTCAACTGTCTGTTGTTGAATAATCCTAACCAAATTTCTTATGTTACATTTGAATCTCTCCACGTGTGGAGATAATTCAAATAAATGTTTAAACAAATTTTATAACAATGACTTAATATTAATATTTTTATTGTTTGACGTATTTTAATGTGTTTTGTTCATCTTTGTCACATGTGACTTACATGACATGTTGTTTATAATTTTAATATTACATCCATAGCAATCATTCTCATCAACACAGTAAGTGGTTCTTCTTCAAAGTTTTCTTTCCATTAATCGTACAATTTTGCTTGTTACTTGTAGCTTCCCTGAAGATGACAGTATTCACTGTTGAAATATCGGAAATATAGTGTTAAAAGAGTACACGTTTTGCTTGCTGCTATACCCAAAAAAATTTCCTGCTTTGTATCCTAACTAGTCAGCAAAGACTACCCTTCTACTATATATATATATATATATATATATATATATATATATATATATATAGAAGTTGTGAAGGTTAGACGACTGTCTAAGTTAAAGAAGAATCCCTTAAATTCGGGTATGCAGTCAACAAGGGTATGGAAAAAAAGTGTACTCTTTTTTCTATTCAAGCTTTCGAGTCATTTATTGGCTCTTCATCAGGAACTCTACAATGAATTGAAATTGAAACATTATTTGATTTGAAAGAAATTTGGCACGTGTGTACTTACGAAAGTGAGGTTATAAATCCCTTTCACTCGCCGTACTATATGAAATATCATGTCACAACGGACAACACTCTTGATACAATATTAAAATGACAAAACTTTTTTAAAATATGATTAAAAATGATCATGGTAGATTATAATAAATGAGAAACACAATTTAAAATTACACAAGGGCTCTTATGGAGGCCATGTTGAATTAAAGAGGAAATGATGTATATGAATGACAATGACAAATGAATAATGAAGTTGACACTTGGCAAGCAATGACATATTACTAGTGACCTTGTTGCCAACATACAGTGAAATGGAAAATAGTAACACCAATTACTAAGGGGTACCAACATGAAAATTATTAAAGTGAATTTTGGTCTCTCTCATAAGGAGGGCGACTGAGTAAATATGAATAAATTATGCTCAGATTATCAATATCAGTTCTGGAATTCATTGAGTTAGGTTCTTTGAAAATTTGTGTCATTTCGAAAAAGGTTCTCTTTTTTAAATTGGATTCATGTTCTAAGATAGTTACATTATCATAATTTGGGTTATGGTCAAGAGAAATGGTGTGATGAGCTAAAGAACAAGTTTTTTTTTTAATTTCTGATATCACTTTTATGGGAGGTGATTCTGTCTTTCAATTTCCTTTTAGTTTGGCCAATATATTTCTTTTCACATTGCGAACTATAAACTAAATTTGAGTTGTCTAATATAGGATCTTTGTCTTTTAATTTTGAGAAAATATTATTTGATACCATTTGGTTTTTATAAGCAATTTTGATATTCGGAATCTTGCAGAACAATTTATCGAATTTATAATTCAGAGATTGAATATGTGGAAAAGAGAGATAAAAAGTTGGTTGTAAATTGTTACTAGTAGAATTATTGATTGTATTATTATTATTATCATTATTATTGGAATTAATAGAATGATCAATATCTATGGAGGATCTACCGAAAATCAGTTTATACACTAGTTTTCGTGGGTAGCCACTATTAATGAAAAGTTGCAAAAGTTTTTGGAGATTAATTGTTCTTAATGAATTGTGACTTGTTTTGATTACTCTGTTTTTCATACCAAGTACTAGATTTATCTTTTGTCTGTGTTGATGATAAGATTCATAGTGTAAGAATCTTCCTGAGGCACCTGGTTTGGTATACCAACTGGTGATTAAAGTATTGTCTACCCTTCTGATTACTTTCGTATCTAAAAAGAGGACACTTTGTTCGATGTTCTCTTCTTCGATGGTAAATTGTAATTTTTCATGGTAGGAGTTGAAAACAAGTAACAATTCTTGAAGTTTGTCCTGAGGGGCACTTAAAATAATGTCATCTACATATTTTTTTAAAAAGGGAATTTCAAATTGAATTTTGTTTAAACAATTTTCAATGAGGTCATCCATAACATATTGAGCAATTATCGGGGAAACCGTGCTTCCCATTGGCATACCTAGGCATTGTTTATAAATTTTATTTTCAAAACTGAAGACTGTTGTGTCATATAAAAAATCAATTAATTTTAAGAATAATTGTTCAGAAACTTTGCAATGTAAAGAAATATCATTCCAGTGTCTGGTGATACTCTCTTTTGCTAATTCTACTGTGATATTATCGAACAAAGATACTACATTTAAACTAATAATTTTGAAATCAAAAGGAAGTTGAAATTCATTTATGAAGGTGCAAAATTCAAAGGAGTCTATGACAAAGTAATTATTATTTGAATTATATGATAGTGTGAGTATGTTAGTAACAAATTGCGCTACGCGTCTGTTGGGACTGTTAATTCCTGAAATGATAGGTCTGAGTTGAAGTATTGGTTTATGAATTTTTGGTTAACCATAAAACTTGTTTATCGTTCCATTATAGATTTTAAAAGAAAAACCTTCTTGTTTGGAAATCAAATTCTTTTTTTCTAGTTCTGTGATCAATTTGTTAGCCTTTTGTTGAATAGTACCTGAGGGGTTTTTATTTATTGGTAGATAATAAGTAGTATCATTGAGAATGTTAGATGACAGTGCCGAGTATTGTTCTTGAGTCATAATAGTCGTCACTTTCATTTTATCGGATTGGATAATTTTTAATTGAGGGTTATTTTTAAGAAATTTTTTACATTTTGTGTAAGTATTATAAATTGAATTGTTAATAGAATCTTTGGTGTGTACAAAATTAGTAATGATATTAGTACTTTGAGTTAAAAAAAAAATATTTCTTTCCTTATTTGGAACAAATTGTGAAATTGAGTCAACTTCTGCTAAAAATTTTGGAATATTAATATCTTTATTTTTTGGTTCAATGCTAAATTTTGGTCCCAGAGCTAGAAAATTCGAGATTTCTGAAGGAATTGCTGTATCTGTTAAATTTTTTACCCAAGTAGTTGGTGTATTTATTTTACAAATGTGAAATTGTTTAAGTTTATTGAATTTGAGAATATTGTTCTTCTTAATTTGAAAAAACTGTCGGTTATACGAAATCGACTGTCGTTTATAAAAGTCAATGGCAATGTCATAAGGGATAAGATTATTAATTGAGGACTTCGTATTAATCAACATCTTTTCCAAATTTCGAATACTATCATGAGTAATTTTATTTCTAAATTTAATAGATTATTCCTTAACCTGTGGTTAAATTGTGAGGTGTGGTGGAGGGTCCTTGTTACAGCTGCTGCGGTTAGATCCGCTACATTTTTGATACCATGAGTGATGTGTTGTGGGATAATATTGTTATTCCTACAGTTCATGAGGAACGTACACCTGTTTCGTTGTGCGGCAAGTTTGGCATAGATGTTCGCCATCATTTTAAGTTTGTTCATTGTGGTGTAACCATATCGTAATCGGATGTCTTGATAAAAACCCATATCTATAAGAAGTTGTGAAGGTTAGACGACTGTCTAAGTTAAAGAAGAATCCCTCCAATTCGGGTATGCAGTCAACAAGGGTATGGAAAAAAAGTGTACTCTTTTTTCTATTCAAGCTTTCGAGTCATTTATTGGCTCTTCATCAGGAACTCTACAATGAATTGAAATTGAAACATTATTTGATTTGAAAGAAATTTGGCACGTGTGTACTTACAAAAGTGAGGTTATAAATCCCTTTCACTCGCCGTACCATATGAAATATCATGTCACAACGGACAACACTCTTGATACAATATTAAAATGACAAAACTTTTTTTAAATATGATTAAAAATGATCATGGTAGATTATAATAAATGAGAAACACAATTTAAAATTACACAAGGGCTCTTATGGAGGCCATGTTGAATTAAAGAGGAAATGATGTATATGAATGACAATGACAAATGAATAATGAAGTTGACACTTGGCAAGCAATGACATATTACTAGTGACCTTGTTGCCAACATGCAATTTTGATATTCGGAATCTTGCAGAACAATTTATTGAATTTATAATTCAGAGATTGAATATGTGGAAAAGGGAGATAAAAAGTTGGTTGTAAATTGTTACTCGTAGAATTATTGATTGTATTATTATTATTATCATTATCATTATTATTGGAATTAATAGAATGATCAATATATATGGAGGATCTACCGAAAATCAGTTCATACACTAGTTTCCGTGGGTAGCCACTATTAATGAAAAGTTGCAAAAGTTTTTGGAGTTTAATTTTTCTTAATGAATTGTGACTAGTTTTGATTACTCTGTTTTTCATACCAAGTACTAGATTTATCTTTTGTCTGTGTTGATGATAAGATTCATAGTGTAAGAATCTTCCTGGGGCACCTGGTTTGGTATACCAGCTGGTGATTAAATTATTGTCTACCCTTCTGATACTTTCGTATCTAAAAAGGGGACACTTTGTTCGATGTTCTCTTCTTCGATGGTAAATTGTAATTTTTCATGGTAGGAGTTGAAAACAAGTAACAATTCTTGAAGTTTGTCCTGAGGGGCACTTGAAATAATGTCATCTACATATTTTTTTAAAAAGGGAATTTCAAATTGAATTTTGTTTAATCAATTTTCAATGAGGTCATCCATGATTGCTCAATATGTTATGGATGACCTCATTGAAAATTGTTTAAACAAAATTCAATTTGAAATTCCCTTTTTAAAAATATATGTAGATGACATTATTTTAAGTGCCCCTCAGGACAAACTTCAAGAATTGTTACTTGTTTTCAACTCCTACCATGAAAAATTACAATTTACCATCGAAGAAGAGAACATCGAACAAAGTGTCCCCTTTTTAGATACGAAAGTAATCAGAAGGGTGGACAATACTTTAATCACCAGCTGGTATACCAAACCAGGTGCCTCAGGAAGATTCTTACACTATGAATCTTATCATCAACACAGACAAAAGATAAATCTAGTACTTGGTATGAAAAACTGAGTAATCAAAACAAGTCACAATTCATTAAGAACAATTAATCTCCAAAAACTTTTGCAACTTTTCATTAATAGTGGCTACCCACGAAAACTAGTGTATAAACTGATTTTCGGTAGATCCTCCATATATATTGATCATTCTATTAATTCCAATAATAATGATAATGATAATAATCATAATACAATCAATAATTCTACTAGCAACAATTTACAACCAACTTTTTATCTCTCTTTTCCACATATTCAATCTCTGAGTTATAAATTCAATAAATTGTTCTGCAAGATTCCGAATATCAAAATTGCTTATAAAAACCAAATGGTATTAAATAATATTTTCTCAAAATTAAAAGACAAAGATCCTATATTAGACAACTCAAATTTAGTTTATTGCAATGTGAAAAGAAATATATTGCCCAAACTAAAAGGAAATTGAAAGACAGAATCACCTCCCATAAAAGTGAAATCAGAAATTTAAAAAAAACTTGTTCTTTAGCTCATCACACCATTTCTCTTGACCATAACCCAAATTATGATAATGTGACTATCTTAGAACATGAATCCAATTTAAAAAAGAGAACCTTTCTCGAAATGACACAAATTTTCAAAGAACCTAACTCAATGAATTCCAGAACTGATATTGATAATCTGAGCATAATTTATTCATATTTACTCAGTCGCCCTCCTTATGAGAGAGACCAAAATTCACTTTGTTGGTATCCCTTGGTACCCCTAATTGGTGTTACTATTTTCCATTTCACTGTATGTTGGCAACAAGGTCACTAGTAATATGTCACTGCTTGCCAAGTGTCAACTTCATTATTCGTTTGTCATTCATATAAATCATTTCCTCTTTAATTCAACATGGCCTCCATAAGAGCCCTTGTGTAATTTTAAATTGTGTTTCTCATTTATTATAATCTACCTTGATCATTTTTAATCATATTTTAAAAAAGTTTTGTCATTTTAATATTGTATCAAGAGTGTTGTCCGTTGTGACATGATATTTCATATAGTACGGCGAGTGAAAGGGATTTATAACCTCACTTTCGTAAGTACACACGTGCCAAATTTCTTTCAAATCAAATAATGTTTCAATTTCAATTCATTGTTCCTGATGAAGAGCCAATAAATGACTCGAAAGCTTGAATAGAAAAAAGAGTACACTTTTTTTCCATACCCTTGTTGACTGCATACCCGAATTTAAGGGATTCTTCTATATATATATATATATATATATTATTATGAAATTAGATCAACTAAATAGAAAAATACAATTTCAAAATAAAAATTTCATTATTATCTCAAAATTTCATCAGAAAGCCCAAGCAAATACTTATTTTTTTTTTTTTTACTCAATATCTTTCATATTATAGAAAACTTCATAATTATAACAAAATTTTATCAGAAAAACTTTTTACCAAACCAAACGACACAGAAATACTGACAAAACATGAAAGTAATCGTAAGACGACGGACAGTACATGACCTTTTCAAGAATGCCATTTTTCAAAGCACTAAAATTAAAATAATAAATTTTGAACAACAGTTAACTCATTAGAATCAAGCAACAAATCCAAATTCAATTTACAATTTTGAAAAACAATGATTTTCAAATAAATTTGGGAAAAACTTGCTATTTAAAATAAAATCACATTGTATATCATATTTGAGTTATTTGACACTGTAAAACAGAAAGTACGTGGGAATTGAGATGTCAAAAAAATGACTTGTCATGGGAGTAACATTTCAAAAATTCAGAAAAATAAAGAAAATGTAGAAAACTAGCAAAATTGTTGACAATCATAGATACGAATTTATGATATAATGTTGTTCATTATTAGTATAAGGCATATTAAGAAGAAAGTGAAAATTAGTGCGGCGAATCGCGAAAGTGGATCCAGTATGTTCGAAAATTTCAAGAAAAATCACCTAGGAACGAGGAAAAAAGGACAATGACAGGAATCAACAAGGTAGTAGAAAGGAAGCGGTGGAAATTATCTTTGGGAGAGAAGAAAAATTATAAAATACACAAGTAAAACCCAAGACTGTGCCAGAAAACCTTTACGAACGCTGTCAAACGAATATTGACTAAAAAGGTAAAGCAAAACCACTTACCATAAACCCTGTGTATATAGAAAATCCTTGAACTGAAAAGCAGCTACAGGAATGGTCCTTTCGCAGCCAAATTAAGGTAGATTTTCGAACTTTTCATATGAACAACAGTTTTCTACCAACAAAGTGCACCATAACCTGATTTTCTACACTCCCGAACTTTTATTCCTTCAATCACAAACAATTTCATCCCAACAGTGCACCAAAACTTTTAACCCTCCAGAACTTTATTAAATTAGTATATAGTAATTAGTAAAGTAGTTTTTTTTTATTATTTCTTGACCTACACACGGCCGAAACCAAGGTGAAGGCAAGAAAATAATGAAAAGAAGTAGGTATCGCAGTTTGGAAGTATCTAAATTTGCGATCACGTTAATTTAATCTGAATATTATTGATATTCTGCATTTTGCATTGCAGATATTCTGTCACATTAGAAATAAGTTAGCTAATGGTTAGGGGTAGGTAGAGTAAGAGCTGACTACAATAATTTTGATGGTATTTGCATTTTCTCTGACATATTTCAATTTAATAAAGAAATGGATTTTGATTTGCATAATACATTTATTTAGTGGAAGTTCATTACAATTGCATTTGTTTGATACATTTCAAAATTTTCCTTTTCCTGAATTCTACCCTGAGATGAGGAGTTTTTCATGTGGCGTACCGATTTGAAGCAGCTAGGGACCTGAAAAAGTAAGAAAAAGGTAAAATCTACAAGAAAGAGTAAGTATTTAGCAAGGGCAATCTGAAATTTCAATATTGTATACTACAATTTATCCACGAATGTGATTTTTCTGATCTAATTTCTACAACTAACAAATCTCAAATCTGAACAATAATAATAATACTGTTTATTATTATTTTCAACTATAGTAGATAATTTATTAACAAAAAAATTCACAAAAATACAATTTTATTTTATATCATTATTATTGCTAGGCAAAATACAACATTTCATTTCAATATAAGTCATTTCCAAAATTATATATCATTTTCTACATTTCTACTTTTCTAACATTATCTACTTTTTCTACAAAATCATAAAATACAAAAATAAAAACAAAATATAAAAATCATTATTATATTACAATTGTCGCCAGCAACGTGGGGCGAATAGGAAAGGGAAAATTCAAGGAAATATCACAGTAGGTAAAGTGTGTGAATAGGTACAGGAAAATTCAGAGAGTGAGTCAGGGAGATTGTGAGCTAGGAAAGTATAGAAAAGGAAGGATAAAATGGATTTGAGAGATGGTAAGAAAGTTGGTATAGATGGAAGAGAGATGGGTGATCATGAAGAAAGTGGTATGGCAGAGCAAGGACAGAGTAGTAGTGGGAGTGAACAAGTGCAGAGAGAAAGTAAAAGCATGGAAGATCAGATACAAATGCTGATGCAATTTATTACAGGAAATATGGAGAGAATGGAAGGTAATATGAGAAAAAATATGAGAGAAAATATTGAGAGTGTGAATGAAAATGTAAGAGAAAATATAGAAAGTGTGAAAGAAAATGTAAGAGAGAATATAGAGAGTGTAAGAGGAGATATAGAGAGTGTGAAAGGAAATATAGAGAGTGTGAAAGAAAATGTGGAAAGTGTCAAGGAAAATATCAGAGGAAGTATGATTGAAATGGAATTAAAATTACATAATAAATTAGAGGAAAATAAGCAGGAAATGTTTCAAATGTATAGAGACTTAGAAAATAGAACTGAACAAAAAAATAAGGAATTTTATAATAATACAAAACAGGATATTATTGATATAAATAATTCAATTGAAAATAATTATAAACAAATACAAGAGGTTAGGGTAGAATTAGATAGAAATAATCAAGAAGTTATAGGAAAAATAATCAAAGTTAGTGAAAAGGTAGATAGGAACAAAAAGGAGTCAAATGAACGGATAGGTGAAAAAAATGATGAAAATCTAAAACAATTGCAGGACTTAGAACAAAAAATAAAAGAAATTGAAAAAACTAAAATAAGTACTAATGTTGAAACAAAATTTGTAAATACTTGTCAGAATATTCAAATCAACAACAAATTTGAGGGGAACATAAAAAAATTACACCATAATACTTTTGTAAAAATAATGAAAAACAAAACTAAAAATATTAATAATATAGAAGAATTGAAGGACATTATTAGGCAACACATGAATAATCAAGCATGTGTATGGTTTAACAGCCAGGAGAAAAATATTAATAGTTTTGAGGAATTTGAATATTTATTCATTAGACAATATTGGGGGGAGAATGCTCAACTCATGGTTAGGGATAGGTTACAATTTGGTAAATTTGATGAGAAAAGAAGTACTAATTATAATTTCTATGCTATACAATTACATGCCATTGCACAACATTTAAATCCTATAATGCAAGAAGAAGAAATTGTTAGAAATATTAGTAGACATTTTAAACAGGAAATATTTGAATTTATTAATATGCATGAAATAAAAACCATGGATAGGCTTAGTGAATATGTGTTAAGGTTAGAAAGAACTTTATACCGGGTGGCTACGGAAGTATTGCCTACGGAATATCTCAGTTATTGTATGAAGTAGGTTTGTGAAATTTGGAGCGTCGATATAATGACATAAGAGCTAGAATTTGAGCATATTGACATGTCGAAGTTAACTTCCGGTCTGACCGGAAGTAACATAAACTTTCTTATTTTAAATAGAAACCCTATTTTTTTTCTTTTCGCTTTATTCAACATTCAATTCCCTTTCTAATGACATATCACAAGTTGGTATCTAACCAGAAACTAGATCAGAAAAAAATTATTATTGAAATTCACCGAGTAGGCCGTGGAAGCAAAATGAAAGCCAAAAATTGAAAAGTTGGCTATGGAAACCATACGTCACTTGATAACAGTTGCTACCACTGTGATATTTTATTTTCATTCGTCGGCGTTATAAAAAGCCGCCAAAAAAAATATTGGAAAAATTGGGAAAAAACAATACTCTGTAGGTCCATAACTTAAATAGAAACATACAACTTTTTCTTGCCTGTAATATTCAGCATAACCATTCCTTTCTAATGATATAATAGAAAGTAATTTTTTGAAATGAAATACCAAAAAATCCAATTATTATTCTTCAAATAACGAAAAAACAGATTTATCGAAAAAAATAATTCAAATTGATAGGATTGAAGATAAAATAAATTCAAAACAAATGTTCGAAATGCATTCCCTCAGCGTCAATACATTTATTGACTCTGGTGATATTTTCATGTTAAACGTTTCTCAACATTTGGGGCGTGATATCTTGGAAAGCTCTACGAATTTTTACTTCTAGCTCATGTAGAGTTGTAGGCTGTGTGGAATACACCCTATTTTTAAGATACCCCCATAGAAAAAAGTCGCACGGAGTAAGATCAGGTGACCTTGGTGGCCACCTGACTGGACCATGGGTTGTTATAAGTCTCTCTTGAAAGCGATTTTGAAGATAATTTCTCGCTATTCTTGAATTATGCGAAGGGGCGCCATCTTGCTGGAAGTACATTCTCTCAGTTATTTCCGCTGGTGGGTTGTTAATGAATTCCGAAATTTCATTCGTTAAAAAATTAAAGTATCTCTCTCCGGTTAGTTGGCCTTGAAAAAGTGGGGCCAATAATATTAGTTCCAACTATACCTGCCCAAACATTCACACCAAATCTCTCCTGGAAGCCGCCTTGTCGAAACCGGTGCTCGTTTGCTATCGCCCAGTACCTGGAACAAAAGACCGTTCACACTTTTAGCACTTTACACTTCGACTATCGACAATAATCCAAATAAAGTACAGTACCTACCTTGTATTATTCCTGTTAAATAATCCATTGTTGGTAAATCTTGACTCGTCCGTAAACAAGATATAATAGTTAAATAGGTGATTCTCAGCATTTTGTCGAAGAAACCAGTTACAATATTCCAGGCGCCTTTCACCGTCATTTTCATACAAATTTTGATGCAACTGATACTTGAAGGATTTCAATCGATGTTTTTTCAAAATTTTCCTAGCAGAGTCCTTACTTATAGCTAATTCGGCGCCAATCTGCCTTGAGGAAATTGTGCTATCATATTGTACTAAAGCTAATACATTAATTTCAGTTTCCTCATTAATAACAAATGCTTCTTGGTCTTCGTGAACATCAGGCTCAGTTCTTAATTTTTCTTCAAGCCACTGGAAATACCTTCTTGACGGTTGCTGCCTCCCTGGATATCGCTCTAAATACAATCGTTCAGCGGCATAAGAATTTTTTAAACATTCACCATAAATGAGAAGCATGTCAATTTGTTCGGTTCGTGAATAACGGGGCATTTTTTGAATATTTCAGTAACTGATTTCGATTTCCAAACCCTTTTAAAATGGCAGAATCAAAAACACTACTTCGAACGTCAAAATAATATGGATAGCAGCGTTCGTGACAGCTCTCATTTCTTTTTTGTTTCATTCCAAAATACATCTTAATCAGCCTACTTGTTAATATTTTGGTTCGAATGATTATTGCAATGGAATGATTATTCTGAATAGCACAAACATCGTCCATAGGTAGATATTAGAATATCTATGGACGATGGCACAGACCAAGTACGTTTATGTTCCTATTTAACCTAGAACCTACAGGATATAATTTATCATTCCACATTATTTTTAATTTTATTTTTGCGTATGGCGATAATCTGTTTTGTTATTTGAACAATAATAATTGGATTTTTCGGTATCTCTGTTCAAAAAATTATTTTCTATTATATCATTAGAAAGGAATGGTTATGCTGAATAGTACAGGCAAGAAAAAGTTGTATGTTCCTATTTAAGTTAAGGACCTACAGAGTATTGTTTTTTTCCCAATTTTTCCAATATTTTTTTTTGGCGGCTTTTTATAACGCCGACGAATGAAAATAAAATATCACAGTAGTAGCAACTGTTATCAAGTGACGTATGGTTTCCATAGCCAACTTTTCAATTTTTGGCTTTCATTTGGCTCCACGGCCTACTCGGTGAATTTCAATAATAATTTTTTTCTGATCTAGTTTCTGTTTAGATACCAACTTGTGATATGTCATTAGAAGGGGAATTGAATGCTAAATAAAGCGAAAAGAAAAAAAAATAGGGTTTCCATTTAAAATAAGAAAGTTGATGTTACTTCCAGTCAGACCGGAAGTTAACTTCGACATGTCAATATGCTCAAATTCTAGCTCTTATGTCATTATATCGACGCTCCAAATTTCACAAACCTACTTCATACAATAACTGAGATATTCCGTAGGCAATACTTCCGTAGCCACCCGGTATAATAGAAATGAACCAAGTAGGTATAATCCAAGATATAATCAAGGTTTCAGAACAAATCAAGATAGGGATTGGCAACGTAATAACCAATATTATGAAAATAAAAATGTAAATAATAGAAATAATTATAACCAAAGCTCACATGCACAACACACTAACTACCATGCAAATAATAGAAACTATGAACAAAATAATTACAGGGGAAATAATTATAGAAATCAAAACTACAATAACAATAATTATAGACCATACAATAACAATTATAACAGAAATAATCAACAACATTTCTATAGCAATAATAATAATAATAGACCAAGAGAAAATAATGAAAGACAATATAATAGAGAAAGTAGGAGAAATTCATTTTCAGAACAGGAACAGGGAAATAATAATGAACGTACAAAACAAGTACATTTTCAAAGACGATCCAATAGTTTAGATAGGAATTTTGAAATGCAACAAAATCAAAATAGACAGACACAAAATGAAATAACAGAACCAACACCATCAACTTCAACTGCAACACAGAATTTTTATTAAAACCGTATGAAACAAAGCTGAATACACCAAACTATGAACATCCTATAGAATTCATTAAATTAGACAAAATTGAAGAAGAACATTTTACAGAATTAATTACTATAAAAGGAAAAATAGGGGATAAAAATATCAAAATGCTTATTGATACTGGCTCAGAAGCTTCATTAATAAAAGAGTCAATATTAGAAAATCAAGAAATCCAAAATAAAATAGTTAAAATGCCCAAAACAATATTATTAGGAGTCAATGGGAAAAAATAGCAGAAACAAATCAATACATTGATATTAAAGTAGAAATTGAAGGGAAAGATATAAATTTACAATTACTTGTTATTAAAAATATGGAATTTGATATAATAGTAGGAACGGATCAATTACAAAGAATGAAGGCTAAAATAAATTATGAAAGGAAAGGTTTTGAAATGGAAGGTTTAATTTTATAGAAGAAACAGATCAAGTAAACTTTGAAAAAAATATTTTGTGTATGAGAGAGATGAATGAATGTGATAATAATGATAATAAATACGAAGAAAATGAAAATAAAGGTAAATATAAATGTAATGATAAATATAATGAATATATAAATGAATTATTAAATAAATATAAAAAATTTATTATGAATGAATCAAGAGTAGCGAGAGAGTACATGCACAAAATACAAGTAAAAGAAAGTAATAGGTTTAAATCTAAAAATTATCCAATTCCGTATAAATACAGGGAAAAAGTCAGGGGTGAATTGAAAAAGATGTGGGAATTTGGTATTATAGAGCCATCTACAAGTAATTATATCAATCCTATAGTAGTTGTTGTTAAGGAAAATGGGGAACTTAGATTATGTTTGGATGCTAGAGAACTCAATAAAATTACAATTCCTCAATATGAATCTCCTTTAAATATAGAAACTATTTTTGGAAAAATAACAAATGTAAAATGTTTTTCTAAAATTGATTTAAAGCATAGCTTTTGGCTAATACCCTTACATGAAGATTCTAGAAACTATACAGCTTTTTGCATAGAAGGAGTAGTTTATAGATTTTGTGTAGTTCCATACGATCTACAATCAGTTTGTCCAGCATTAGAGAGAGCGTTACACAAAATACTTGACAAATACGAAGACTTTGCTGTACACTACATAGATGACATTTTAATATACTCACAAGACGAAACGACACACAAAAGACGTTTAAAAAAAATACTAGAAGTGTTAGACGAAGCAGTACTCAAAATTAACTTAGACAAATGTGAATTTTTTCAGACAGAAGTAAATTATTTAGGATACAAACTGACACAAAATGGACTTGAAATGGACCCAGAAAGAATTAAGACAATACAGGAATATACTAGACCACATAACTTAAAAACACTTAGGGGATTTTTAGGAATTTTAAACTATTTTAAAAGACTCATACCTGACTTGACGAACAAAGAATTACCACTTATAAGACTACTGAAAAAGGACATAAAATGGAAATGGGGAGACGAACAAGAACAAGCTTTTAACGAGCCAAAAGACATATTTATACAGAACCTTAAAATATACCATCCAGACTACGACAAACCTTTTATTTTACGAGTTGACGCTACAATAACAAGATTTGCAGGTGTTTTGATACAGATACAACAAAATAAAGAAGTTCCTATTGCATTTGTGTCTAGAATAACTAAGAAGTATGAAAGAAACTATAGCGTAACTGAGTTAGAATTAGCTAGTTTGATTTTTTGCATCACAAAACTAAGATTTTATTTACTTGGATCAAAATTTTACATAGAAACAGACCATGAAGCATTAATTTCTATAGTTAACTATAAATTTGCAAGCAATAGGGTACATAGATGGGCACTTTTACTACAAGAATATGACTTTGAAATTAGACATATACCTGGACGACAAAATATAGTACCTGACACAATTACTAGAATGGACATAGAAAACAGACAAGAGACTAGACAAGTTAAAATAGGGGTTAACATTTTCAAAAACACGACAGGACTATTTTCACTACAGACTATAATAGAAGACCAACAACAACTCACTGACAAAGAAAAAAAGGGGACAATACAAAGACAAGGAATTTTTATAAAGGTAATTAATGGGGTAGAACTATAAGTAATCACAAAAACACTGACACAGAGACTAGTTGACAACATACATACAAAATACTTACATACAGGAATAAGGAAGACATGGATGATATTTAGAGAGACATATTACTGTAACAAAGACTTAGAGACAACAAAAGACTTGATAAACAAATGTGTACTATGCCAATTAGGTAAAAACAAAAACAGAGTAAATAGAAACGAAACTAAAAGCATTATTTCTACGAAACCTCTTCAAATAATATCAATCGACTTTGTGAGCAATTTAATTTCATCAGAAAACAAAAATAAACATATATTTGTCATCACTGACCATTTTTCAAAGTATGTAACTCTATATCCTACCAGAAAAACTAATTTTAAAATAATTAAAAACTTATTAACTCAATTTATCATAGAGAAAGGCAAACCAGAGAAAATAATCCTAGATAATGCTACATATTTCAATAATGAAAAGATGAAAAGTTTTGCAACAAGCCAAGGCATACAACTTAATTTTATTAGTATAAGACACCCTGCATCAAATCCTACTGAACGCTATATTAGAGAAGTTTTGAAATATTTAAGACTTATATCACAAGATAACCATAAAAAATGGGATGAAAAACTACCTACAATTGAAAAATATTTAAATGAGGTACCAAATACAATCACTGAAGAATGTCCAACATTTCTATTAACTGGGAAAATGCCTGAAAGAGAGTGGATAATGAATGAGAGGGAGATGAATGAAGTCATGGAAAAAGTGAATGATAGAATGCTGAAGAATGCAAAGAGGTATATAAGTAGAGAGCAAAAGAAAGGGAGAAAGAAAGTAAAATTCAAATAGGGAGACTTAGTTATAGTTAAAGCGTTAAGAGTTCCAAATTATAAAAAAGGAATTTGTGCAAAATTACAATTACCATTTGAGGGACCCTATGAAGTAGATAATGAACATGCAACAAATAGTTACAGACTAATAAATCCTCATGATAAAAGTTTAAGAGGTATTTTTAATATAGAGAGCATATACAAGTTTGAAATTTGAATAAAAATATAAAATATAAGCAAAGCAAACTAACTAAAGTAGCAGAATAAAATAATAAAGCATTAAAAAGCTAACTACCTTAATAAAAACTGGAGAAGATACAGTTCTTTTTTTAGGAGAAACTCTGCAAGAACGATTTCCTGAAATAAAAAAGAAAAATGACTTGTAAATAAATAATGTAATATTGTAAATAGAAAAATTGTACATAGAAAACTTAATATTTTACTTTCAACATTGAATATTAAAAGGTAAAATATTAATTTTGGGGAATTTGTTATGAAATTAGATCAACTAAATAGAAAAATACAATTTCAAAATAAAAATTTTATTATCTCAAAATTTCATCAGAAAGCCCAAGCAAATACTTATTTTTTTTTTTACTCAATATCTTTCATATTATATAAAACTTCATAATTATAACAAAAGTTTATCAGAAAAACTTTTTACCAAACCAAACGACACAGAAATACTGACAAAACATGAAAGTAATCGTAAGACGACGGACAGTACATGACCTTTTCAAGAATGCCATTTTTCAAAGCACTAAAATTAAAATAATGAATTTTGAACAACAGTTAACTCATTAGAATCAAGAAACAAATCCAAATTCAATTTACAATTTTGAAAAACAATGATTTTCAAATAAATTTGGGAAAAACTTGCTATTTAAAATAAAATCACTTTGTATATCATATTTGAGTTATTTGACACTGTAAAACAGAAAGTACGTTGGAATTGAGATGTCAAAAAAATGACTTGTCATGAGAGTAACATTTCAAAAATTCAGAAAAATAAAGAAAATGTAGAAAACTAGCAAAATTGTCGACAATCATAGATACGAATTTATGATATAATGTTGTTCATTATTAGTATAAGGCATATTAAAAAGAAAGTGAAAATTAGTGCGGCGAATCGCGAAAGTGGATCCAGTATGTTCGAAAATTTCAAGAAAAATCACCTAGGAACGAGGAAAAAAAGACAATGACAGGAATCAACAGGGTAGTAGAAAGCAAGCGGTGGAAATTATCTTTGGGAGAGAAGAAAAATTATAAAATACACAAGTAAAACCCAAGACTGTGCCAGAAAACCTTTACGAACGCTGTCAAACGAATATTGACTAAAAAGGTAAAGCAAAACCACTTACCATAAACCCTGTGTATATAGAAAATCCTTGAACTGAAAAGCAGCTGCAGGAATGGTCCTTTCGCAGCCAAATTAAGGTAGATTTTCGAACTTTTCATAAGAACAACAGTTTTCCACCAACAAAGTGCACCATAACCTGATTTTCTACACTCCCGAACTTTTATTCCTTCAATCACAAACAATTTCATCCCAATAGTGCACCAAAACTTTTAACCCTCCAGAACTTTATTCAATTAGTATATAGTAATTAGTAAAGTAGTTTTTTTTATTATATCTTGACCTACACACGGCCGAAACCAAGGTGAAGGCAAGAAGAGTGCAAGAAAATAATGAAAAGAAGTAGGTATCGCAGTTTGGAAGTATCTAAATTTGCGATCACGTTAATTTAATCTGAATGTTATTGATATTTTGCATTGCAGATTTTCTGTCACATTAGAAATAAGTTAGCTAATGGTTAGGGGTAGGTAGAGTAAGAGCTGACTACAATAATTTTGATGGTATTTGCATTTTCTCTGACATATTTCAATTTAATAAAGAAAGTGATTTTGATTTGCATAATACATTTATTTAGTGGAAGTTCATTACAATTGCATTTGTTTGATACATTTCAAAATTTTCCTTTTCCTGAATTCTACCCCGAGATGAGGAGTTTTTTATGTGGCGTACCGATTTGAAGCAGCTAGGGACCTGAAAAAGTAAGAAAAAGGCAAAATCTACAAGAAAGAGTAAGTATTTAGCAAGGGCAATCTGAAATTTCAATATTGTATACTACAATTTATCCACGAAAGTGATTTTTCTGATCTAATTTCTACAACTAACAAATCTCAAATCTGAACAATAATAATAATACTATTTATTATTATTTTCAACTATAGTAGATAATTTATTAACAAAAAAATTCACAAAAATACAATTTTATTTTATATCATTATTATTGCTAGGCAAAATACAACATTTCATTTCAATATGAGTCATTTCCAAAATTATATATCATTTTCTACATTTCTACTTTTCTAACATTATCTACTTTTTCTACAAAATCATAAATTACAAAAATAAAAACAAAATATAAAAATCATTATTATATTACAATATATATATATATATATATGTTCGGAAAGGTTTACGCGGTCAGATATATGTACATTACTAAGTTCATGGGTTGAACCGCGTTGAGAGTTTATAACTCGACGATTCGGCTCCTGCTTTGGAGCCATTTTCAAGAGTGTGACTGCGAGGCCTCTATCTGCCTACTCCTCGAGTCGTGGTCTTGAGAGATATCAAGGTCTCAACCTGCCTACTCCTTGATCTCAAAAGACGATCCGATGTTGGTTGCACTGTAGTATTTATAGGTGGTTGGCTACCTGGAGGTGGGCGGGTCTTACGGGTTTTCTCGTTTGTCTTGTCTGCTGGTGCCTGCTGTGTAGTTGGAGTTAATGGGATAATAATTGATTGCGGATAAGTTTCACGTGGCCTGGTAATTACGGTTGGAAGAAGGGGCTTCCAAATGGGGTTCAATTTACGGCTATCATCTTTAATGTTCAGGCAATCAGGCCGTTTTTCGATTTCGATGGCTTCTCTGATAAAACGAGAAGTTCTTGAACGTACTGGGGCGATGGTTTTCGTTTTCTCGAAATCTATGGGGTGACCCGTTTGGATGAAATGAAGAGCTAATGCGGAGCTGGTGTCTCGATTTCTAACTGAAAGGGAGTGTTGATAGGATCGAAAATGGATCTGTTTCGAAGTTTCTCCTATATAAGAGTGGGGGCAGATAGAACAGGGAATTTCGTAAATACCATGGTCTTCGATGGGAATTTTGTCTTTTGTTGGTCTGATGAGGTGTGATAGTTTTTGTTCTGTGGTAAAGATGGTTTTGATATTTGCTTTTCTGAAAAGTCGACTGATTTTGTCCGTCACCCCTTTGATGTAAGGGAAGAAGACTTTGGATGGACGGTCTTCAACTTGTTGTTCGTTTTTGGTTACTAATGGTTTCTGAAGCTGTTTTTGGATGTTTCTGTCTATGTGGTCTGGTCTGTATCCGTTTTGTAGGAGAGCTTGTTTTACGTTGTGAAGTTCGGATTGTCTGTTGTGGTCGTCGGTTAGTCGGATGGAGCGAGATATCAGAGTATTTACGACTGAGTTGAGTTGTGAGGGATGATGGTGGGACTTGGAGCTGACATTAACTCCAACTACACAGCAGGCACCAGCAGACAAGACAAACGAGAAAACCCGTAAGACCCGCCCACCTCCAGGTAGCCAACCACCTATAAATACTACAGTGCAACCAACATCGGATCGTCTTTTGAGATCAAGGAGTAGGCAGGTTGAGACCTTGATATCTCTCAAGACCACGACTCGAGGAGTAGGCAGATAGAGGCCTCGCAGTCACACTCTTGAAAATGGCTCCAAAGCAGGAGCCGAAACGTCGAGTTATAAACTCTCAACGCGGTTCAACCCATGAACTTAGTAATGTACATATATATATATATATATATATATATATATATATATATATATATATATATTTACTTATATATATATATATAAGTAAAAAAGTTATTGGGTATAACCCTCAAAATGTTCTGCAACCGTAGACACGTGTTTCGAGCTTAAGCTCTCATCAGTACGGTAAAATCAAGTGCGAAGATGTACAACACTTGGATGTAAAAATAGAAACAAAGGAAGTCAACAACAGGAAGCCAACCACACATTTGTGGCTTCGGTTAGAAGACCTTGTGCTTACAAGGCAACAACTAACGTCGCCACGGAGGCAGCTATAGCTACCAGCGTGACAATCCTACCCAGGAAAATACAAATAAGGATGGATTTAGCGAGGGGCAATATATGAAAATATAAGTAAAAAAGTTATTGGGTATAACCCTCAAAATGTTCTGCAACCGTAGACACGTGTTTCGAGCTTAAGCTCTCATCAGTACGGTAAAATCAAGTGCGAAGATGTACAACACTTGGATGTAAAAATAGAAACAAAGGAAGTCAACAACAGGAAGCCAACCACACATTTGTGGCTTCGGTTAGAAGACCTTGTGCTTACAAGGCAACAACTAACGTCGCCACGGAGGCAGCTATAGCTACCAGCGTGACAATCCTACCCAGGAAAATACAAATAAGGATGGATTTAGCGAGGGGCAATATATGAAAATATAAGTAAAAAAGTTATTGGGTATAACCCTCAAAATGTTCTGCAACCGTAGACACGTGTTTCGAGCTTAAGCTCTCATCAGTACGGTAAAATCAAGTGCGAAGATGTACAACACTTGGATGTAAAAATAGAAACAAAGGAAGTCAACAACAGGAAGCCAACCACACATTTGTGGCTTCGGTTAGAAGACCTTGTGCTTACAAGGCAACAACTAACGTCGCCACGGAGGCAGCTATAGCTACCAGCGTGACAATCCTACCCAGGAAAATACAAATAAGGATGGATTTAGCGAGGGGCAATATATGAAAATATAAGTAAAAAAGTTATTGGGTATAACCCTCCAAATGTTCTGCAACCGTAGACACGTGTTTCGAGCTTAAGCTCTCATCAGTACGGTAAAATCAAGTGCGAAGATGTACAACACTTGGATGTAAAAATAGAAACAAAGGAAGTCAACAACAGGAAGCCAAACACACATTTGTGGCTTCGGTTAGAAGACCTTGTGCTTACAAGGCAACAACTAACGTCGCCACGGAGGCAGCTATAGCTACCAGCGTGACAATCCTACCCAGGAAATACAAATAAGGATGGATTTAGCGAGGGGCAATATATGAAAATATAAGTAAAAAAGTTATTGGGTATAACCCTCAAAATGTTCTGCAACCGTAGACACGTGTTTCGAGCTTAAGCTCTCATCAGTACGGTAAAATCAAGTGCGAAGATGTAAAAATAGAAACAAAGGAAGTCAACAACAGGAAGCCAACCACACATTTGTGGCTTCGGTTAGAAGACCTTGTGCTTACAAGGCAACAACTAACATTTTGAGGGCTATACCCAATAACTTTTTTACTTATATTTTCATATATTGCCCCTCGCTAAATCCATCCTTATTTGTATTTTCCTGGGGTAGGATTGTCACGCTGGTAGTTATAGCTGCCTCCGTGGCGACGTTAGTTGTTGCCTTGTAAGCACAAGGTCTTCTAACCGAAGCCACAAATGTGTGGTTGGCTTCCTGTTGTTGACTTCCTTTGTTTCTATTTTTACATCCAAGTGTTGAACATCTTCGCGCTTGATTTTACCGTACTGATGAGAGCTTAAGCTTGAAACACGTGTCTACGGTTGCAGAAACATTTTGAGGGGTTATACCCAATAACTTTTTTACTTATATTTTCATATATTGCCCCTCGCTAAATCCATCCTTATTTGTATTTTCCTGGGTAGGATTGTCACGCTGGTAGCTATAGCTGCCTCCGTGGCGACGTTAGTTGTTGCCTTGTAAGCACAAGGTCTT